>JAODAL010027432.1:0-54976 GCA_025379985.1 Phyllomedusa bahiana
CCCCCCCATTGACAAGCTTACCGAGCTTTAGTCGCCGTGAATAATTGAATGCATTTTATCTCCCCGGGGATACAATACATCGATTGTACACGCAGAGGGGCCGGGGGAAATCATATTTCCCTATAGAGCTATAAATTACCGTAATTGCGGGGCGCTTTTGCCGGTTTTTGAGGCATACCAGCAAAATACCCCGCAATTACAATCAAAAAACCATGTGAAATAATTTATAGAGAATGCCCCAGAGGAAGCCATATAGAGAGTGCCCCAGAGGAACCTGTTGTAAGTCTATGAGATAGCCCAGATTCAGCCACTATGGCAAGTGGTGAACTGTGAGATAGTCCCACAGGCTCACCAAATCAGGGTTGCGTCTAAAGTGACTTCCAGTTTTCACCCCTCTATCTGTGCCATTGTGGGTCCCAATCAGGCTATTTCCTGCCACAGTTTGACTGCCCATGTTAAATCAGGGTTGTCCCAGTTTGGAAAGGGTACCCCTGAGTCTTTGGGTTCTTAGTTACCACTTGCCATTCCTTTCCTGATTTGAAAGCCCCCAACACAAGATAAAATTTTCATCGTCGAAATCATGCAGTCAAAATACTGAATGTGGCAAACCGTTCGTTACTGTTCTTTGCATAAAAGGGTACATATAATTAAGGACCACTTATTAAGGCACCAATAATATTCTGTACATTTTTACTAATGCATAGTATACAGAAAGTGTATTTTTTAGAAAGACCACAGTAACTTGCTAGAGGTCAGTGTTCTTTATTTATCCCCCAATCCCCTGCCAAAATTGTTTTTTTTCCAAAAAAACATCAAAACAAAAAATAAAAAAGGGTTTAAAAAAAAAAAAAATTTTTTAAAATACAAAAAAGCAAATTTAAGTAAAAAAAAACTAAAAAAAAAAAAAAAAAAAAAAGGAAAAAAGAAAAAGGGGAAAGAAAAAAAAAAACACAAAAAAAGGGAAAATATAAAAAAAAAAAAATTAAAAAAAGAAAAAAATGGAAAAATGCATGGGTTCTAATCAAAAGTATCTTTATTCTAAAAACAGGCATGGAAAACAATTGAACAACACCAACATAAGATATTAACTCTTGGATTCAGATGAAACATATCCACAACAAGTCCCAACCTCCAAAACTACAATGGGAAACAAGGCTACTCTACTCTAGTCAATACAATTACTTTATAATATAAGGAAATAGCATTAAAAAATGAAACAATATTAATACAGTTGGATTAAATGAATTATATGAAGCCTTGACGATAATTAGTATTGCTCAAACCTGTCCCTGTTTAGTTCAACAATGGTTTAACTTACAAATAATTTCTGGTTCGGGACATCCCAAGCCCGCATTTTTTTCACTTTGGGCCCAAACCCTTTTTCCAAACCTAACGGACCCAAACCAAAAAGCTGAGACTTGGATCTTTTATTGGAAAGCGAAAAATTATTTTCTACTTTTTCTCTGAACGGGACATTTTTGGGGTTTTACGTCACTTGAAGGTGATCCTTTCCCAAAAAAAGCCATTATTTGACCAAATAGGCAAAAACTAAGGGCCACATGTATGAAAATTTTCTAGTTAAAAATTCACTTTGTTTCCCCATAGCCCAATCAGAGTGTGCCTCTCTTTTTCCAAGCACAACTTTTAACATAGGGTTAAAGTTTTTAAACATACCAGATTTTTCGTACAACAGGAGCCAATGTGATAAATCTGGCACAGTTTTTGGAATGTCTAGTTTAAATTTACAGTGCCTAAGTATTGGACGGCATTAGCAAATGTGCCCCTTGTCTTTCTGCTTGGTCATATGCACAGATCTATAAATAAGGGCTGCTAATTTGTTCATCGTCTTGCACATATAGCAGGATTGGCAAGAAGCTGCTGTGATATCTACGAGAAACCCCACATGAAACTCCTAAGCAGGACATTCAGTGGCAGGCAGTAGCTTCCCAAAGACCAATGCCTACACTGTAGGACAGGTACAAGTCAACAGTCACCTGTGTACACAACTCAACTGTGATGGACCTATTGGACAATAACACAGTTTGTATAACCACCAAGTGTATTGTTTCACCAAAAATGTTCTGAAATTAATACCACGGTTGTGAAGAAAATAAAAGTTATGTTTATTGCAATGCACATGTACAAAAATAATATAGAACATTTCTCCTAAGTTACTTTCTATCATGCAAAAGACATATATTAACAATTAGGCAAGGAGGTATTTAGCATTATAATTTGATTATACTGTTGCTAAATACTGGGTGTAAGATTTAGGTTCCTTCATGATACACACAACATTGTAAAGCTTCAGGGTGGGCAAAAGTATCATTAATCTAATAAATTCTGCTTCTGTTTTATGTTAGTAATGACCTTGTCAAAACTAGTTTAAATTATGAATCCATATGATACTCCCCAGTCGGATAACCTGACAAGTCTACTCCATTTCCTACTTACTTCTTATAGATGATTTTTAGGTTTGAGTTACGCTTAACTGCAAAACTGTTAAAATCTAAAAGTAGTACATATAGGCTGGATATTCATGTATGACATTTAGGTGTAACATCTAAATGACTGGTTGATCAGTAAATGTGTCTAGAGGATCTCCTATTCTGTTTGTTAGGGTACTGTATATTAATTAAAAAAATAGATTTCTGCATGTTTGCTCAACGCAGACAAAAGTTGAACACAGTTACGTTCAGGTGATATCTTCTTTGGAATAGTTCTTTTTTGCTTTCCATATGGTCTAGACTCCTGGACTTCTTCCAGCTACTTCTAACCTCCGCAGAGATTGCAAACAAGACATTTTTAGCAGCTCTCCAGCCTCTAAGCCATTAATATAAGCTCCACATAGTACCGCTCATTTTGCCTCTGTAGTACACAGTGTCCCTGAAATTAATTGTAATACACACTGTACCCATAAAATATATTCGAATGCACACTGTGTTGCCTAAAATAAATCATTAAATACAATATGCCTCTTTAAAATTAATTTGAATGCATACATTAATTTCATGTCCCTCCTAAAACTAATTAAACGGGTTGTCTCGTGACAGCAGTTGACAATGTTTTGTTCTGGTTACCAAGGGGAGCTTGTGAAATGGAGGGTCGTGTTTCTCCTCCCAACAGGGTGTATCTACATTCTCTGCAGACACGCCACCAAAGTGTACATATGAGGATTCGTTCTGTGTGAGCTGTGGAAAGGAAGAGGTTCTTAGCTGTCATTGCAGTCACTGGAAGTGAAAAGCTAAGTGTAACTCGATAGTGTATATATACATTTCTCGCGCTCTCTACATACTTTGTAACTGGAATGGGCATTTGACATTCAGGGCTCTGGGAAAGATGGATGATTTTTTTTTCTCTGTATCTCTCTCTCTCACACAATGATATATCCTGCTAATTATTACACCTCTGACCTCTACAGATCTACAGAACAAAACTAAATGCTTTATTTGTTTGTATTTACATGAGACTGCACATCTGTCTCACAAGTGGTTTACGTGGGACCTCACATCTGTCACACAAAAGTTTTTATGTGGTACTGCACATGAGATTTATGTGGGTCTGCCGATATAAGACTACACCTCTTACATGGGACTGCTGTGTTGTCCATTTTACGTGGGACTGACAATGTAAGAATGCACCTCCTACATGGGACTGATGTGTTTGATAGTTTACATCGGACTGCGCATGTGATTTACATGAGACTGCCAATGTAAGACTGCACCTCTTACATGGAACTGCTGTGTTTTCTGGTTTACGTAGAACTCTTTCTCTCTCTCTCTCCCTCTCTTCTGTGCACGCTGCTACTTATACATATGTCAAACACCATTGCTAAGCACAAATAAAGCAGCCCCTTCTCTTAAACCATAGCACTTTGCTAATGGTAACAAGGACGTACATACTTAGATTTTTGGTCACCTCATTTTAAACTATGATCTTCGTAGTGAGACAACCCGTTTTATATAAAAGCAAAATATATATATGAAATTCAGTGGCTGACAGGTGAGGTCTTCTCTAGAATTGTTCTATTTCTTCTTTGTCTGTTCTAGACCGCCATGACTTCTTTTCACTGCTTCTCACCTAGACATCTCTAGCTCCTCAGTCTTTGAGCAGCTCCTCAGCCTTCCTACAAAGATGAACTCCTCATAATGATACTTACTATGCCCCCTAAATAAAATGATTCCACAGAAGGTGCCCTCTGAAACAACAGAACTACATATTATGTCACCTACAACTAGTCAAACAATATTAATAATAATAATAATAATAATAATAATAATAATAATCTTTTATTTATATAGCGCCAACATATTCCGCAGCACTTTACAATTTAGAGGGTGTACATACAGACATTACACATTAAAAGAACTTACAAATGAACACGGGGGTATGGGGAACCCTGCTCGCGAGAGCTTACAATCTATTATGGTGTATGGGTGAGACAAAGGGTTAAAAGTGCAAGGTTTACAATGGGCCAGCCATGTTTCATAAATAGGAGGTGGTTTACATAAAAATTGGGGGACCCTGCCACCCCGACAAGTACATCTAAAATAAAAGATAAGTGCCTGTGAGTGCCCTAGTGTAGGGAGTGACAGATGTGGGAGATAGCAGTTAGGGATCTTGGTAGGCCAGGCTGAGAAGATGTTTTCTCAGAGCCCTCTTAAAACTATGAGAGTTGTGAATGTGCCTGATCGCCCGCGGTAGCATATTCCATAGAACTGGTGCCGCACGTGTGAAATCTTGGAGACGGGCATGGGAGGTTCGGATGATTGAGGAATGTAGTCTGATATCATCAGCAGAGCGGAAAGCACGGGTAGGGTGGTAGACAGAGATGAGGGAGGAGATGTAGGGAGGAGCAACACTGTGGAGAGCTTTATGGGTGAGAGTGGTGAGTTTATGGTGTATTCTGTACTGAATAGGTAGCCAGTGCAGTGACTGACACAGGGTAGAGGCATCAGTATAGCGGCTGGAAAGAAAGACAAGCCTGGCTGCTGCATTCAGGACAGATATTCCCTTTTCAGCCTGTTGCTAATGCTTGTTATCATTTCTAAACTGTAATCCAAAATGCTAAGTAAGGGGGTTGACATGAACAATAGTGGTTCCTCAATTTCAGCCATGAGTTTTGACTTAAAAAGGTTTTCTCACCATACAGTTTCACTGTCACAGACAACTTTTATTTCACTCTGCTTTCCTCGGGCTGTGGGTGCTTCTATGGCAGTTATTCGCATATTTAGCCTCTCCCTAACTTGCTGAGACATTACAAAGAGCAAGGAGATCTAATCTGTAAGTTAACAAAGCTACACAAGATGTGAGGAGTGAAAGCAAAGGATTATCAGTAAAACAACATATATTTTTTTTAGAGGTTTTTAGTTTCTATCCAGAGCTATGTCCCTCCATGGGGTGACTTCATTCCCTGCTCTCTGCTCAGATAACAGAGTATGGTGTGGTATGCAGGCTACCATAGAAACCTATGTGTATTTAAGGGCACATAAAACCACCCTTTTCTCTTGAGTAAAGTAAAATCTATTGACTAATGTATTTAGAAAAAGTCTTCATTTAACTGAAATATTGTATATCCTTCATATTGAAAGCTAATCTTTGTAGTGAGAAAATCCCTTTAAGGCCACGCTAAGGAGTGGAGTCTAAAGAGTCCCCCTGTCTTCACCCCCACTTAGATAGAAGGAATCTGTACTTTTCTGCAGGAAAATCCCAGGTTTCTACCCCAAATCACGGTGTTGGCTAGTGTGCAAGCATGATACAGAAGGGCCAGACAGAAACGTAGTCAGGTCACAAGCAGGAGGGCAGGGCAGAGAGGAGAGTAGGAGAGGAGCATAGAGAGGAGACGGAGTACAGTCGTAAGCAGATTAGGACTAACCTAACCCGCATAAGGTTAATACTGGAAAACCTCAAGAAAAAAATAAGCCAAATGCTGGGTTGACTTGACACACCAAAATGCACCAACAAACTGCAAAGGGTAAAATGGGGTAGGAGCTCTGAAATAGAAAACCGGGTGGCTTTAAATTAGGGTGAGTGCATATACATGCATCTTTGAGAGCACTCTGAGAGAGGTAGTCACAGGAGGAATGGAAAGGGAACTGTGCACATTCATGACTGCGAGCAGCAGCTGCAGTCCCGGCCATGGCAGGGGTGTTTTTAACACTGGTACCAGGACAATAGACGAGTTCCAGGAATTGATTTCTCATGGTTAAGATGACCTATTTACTCCTCAGCCACTGTTGAAATATCAGTGCTGCACCTCCGACTAGCTGCCAAACACTCTGTGCCACAATAACTGCACTGAGGTATTATGTAGAGACAGCTGAAAAAGAGGTTTTTTTAGATCAAGATGTCATGGCACCATCCAGAAATATGGACATTCCCACACCACTGCATCTTGAAAACAAAATCACTCAATTTAGTCCCCCAAACGCTGCTGCAAAAGGTGCCTAAAGGCATATGTGGTCCTAGCCATGGGGTGGTCTCACCATAACCTCTTCACACTGTAAATCTGCTCATATGGAGAGAAAATGTGTGTCCAATTAGATGAAGAGACAATAAAAATATACAGCAACTGTTATTGTGCAAGGGGCTAACAATCTGGGTTTGTGGACCCTGTCTGGTGATAATGACAGTTATCTCTCCCGACCAGAGGTGTAGCTAAGGGACTGGTTGGACATATGCTGGGAGTCAGAGGGAAACATGAATCTTTGTCCTCAGTAATGGAAAGCCCAATGGCTATTGACTCAGTTCCCAAGTTGACCATTAAACCTTTCATTTAGATTGCCTAAATGGACATGCATTTTCTGTAGTGGGGGCAGGGATAATGGGCCACCAGACAGCTTAGACACACCATAGACGTGGGGTAATTAGTCTATCTTATCTACACCTTTTACACACTGTCATTTCAGTCATGAAATGGTGTTAGTGATTTTGCCCTCAATGCTTATAAAGGAATGTTGTTACTCAAAAAATATTATCTTTATCTCACACTTTTTATGTTAAACAACATTGTTATTTTTTTTTAGGCATATTTTAGTTTTTTTTAATTTTCTATCACTTCAAATTTTTTAATAATTCCTTAAGTCCTCAGTTTTCACTCTGGCCACTACGTAAGGTGGTGTGTGTTGTTTTGATCTGACACTTCTGTTCTCTAAGAAAAGATTCTCAGTATGGTCTACCTTCATTATTCAGCATAAAAAAAATAAAATAAAGAAATTTGTTATGTTGTGTATAAAAGCAGGTGCAATACTGAAAGAAGTATACCAATGGTATTATGATAACATAGATCCCACCAGGTCACAACAGAGAGATGAGTCACAGCTCCCTCTTCTCCCTCTCCTGCACAGTACCCTGCATTGTCACAACTACGTTGGTGTTTTTAACTAGAAATCCAATGGACTAGGTCGATCCTAAGGCTCCATATGTGCAATGAAGAGGCTGTAAAGTATCTCTCTGACTAGCCTGTAAAGCATTTGCGAGGCAAGGAATATTTCCCTCAATCATATATAATAAAATCGACAATCAAAAGAATTTTAAAGTGGATAGTTTTGTTGTTGAAAAAATATAAAATGTACATTTCCCTTTAAATCTGCATCACAAAAGAAATAATGTAAAGGTGTCCATACACAGCGTCTTCGAACAAATGTCAGTGCATTTCCCTAACGAAACAAACAGCTAAAGGAGCTTATTATTGTTCATTTAAGTCTTGCACATAGTTCTCCTGTTACTAGACAGGCTAAACATTTTTATTAGCAAGATATTGTTGTAATTCTATTGAGCCACAAATTACTGCATGCTATCCGTCAAGTGATTTATACATATTGTCTTTAGCCAGTCGTGACTTTACTCTAGGAAATAGCATGAGCGAATTTAAATTTTTGCTAAATTTTAATTTCAATCTGTTAAGGCCCATCACTACCACAAATCAACTGGGGATAAGAGACTTTAGTGAAAACTCACATAAAATGAACTGTGTTCCGATCCTACATCAATACTTTTCAATCGTATTGCAGTGCAGGAACCTTAAAGCTTTTCCTTTGCTGATCTGATTCCTTATTTTGTCTGGTAAACCTATGTAGTGAAATACAATGACAGGAATCAAGGATGACAGGAAGAGATGCACAGTCATTAACTTTTCTTAACCCTGTAAGACCTTAATGACCAACTACATTTTGTAGTTTTTGCCTCCTTGCGTCATAACTTTTTTATCTTTAGATACAGCGTTTATGTGAACTTGTTTTATCTAAAATTAGATGGTTTAGTGGGCCTAGAATTACAAATAAATTACTTCCAGTAATTATAGTTTTTTCAGGGCATGAACATTAAAAAAGTGCTTTTTGCATATATTTTTACGCACTCACATTCAACACCAAATAACCCTTAAATTAATTCTTTAACAGGATTGTGGGGTGTAGATTTGTGTGTCTAATATTTCTATGATACACGTTTTATTTAATATTTTTTGTTATTTTATTAGTTTGTAGTTATTTCCCCCAATTGGGGTTGGGCTGGGGACTTTTTTATAGCCATGTAAGGGACAACTATTTAGCATGTTGGTTTAATGTCTTAGCATACAATAATATCTTAATACATTACTTTCTGTGTCAGTATTATACATGGCTGCATCAGGAAAACATAATGATGCGCTGATTCGAATGGGCGTGCTATACAACAGACACGAAATACTAGCTTAATATATAAGTTTATTATTTATCCACAAAATTCATTAGAATATTAGTGTTATATCAAAAATGTCACAATTAAAACAGCATATAAAACATTTAAAACACATATATTGGCCAACTCACAAAGAATGGACTATAGGAAAAAATCAGTTCCACCTCCTGGAGAAGCACAGAGAGGTTGAAAGCTGCCTCATAGATCTGAAACAAGCAATAAAGTATTCCAGCTTCCATCCAGGCGATCCATAAAAAGTATGAAACTTTATTGATCTCTCATATTAAAAATGTGCAAAAAACATATACATGATGACAAAAACTGAATTAAACTCCGGACTGAATTGACTCACAAAGAATGGCATATCCTCCACACCTACCAAAAATGGTAAACGTATAGCTACACTAAAGGGTAATAATAATTACAAAATGTAAGCATTACAAGTAGAAAGAAGTAATATTTTATTTATAATTTAGCGCCACCTAAATAGTACTATATATTCACAATGCAGTTCGGCAATTCATATCATCCAAATATGTGAATAGACGTAGTACAAGGAAGGGCAAGAGCCTTTTTTTCTTGTTTCTCTATGTTTTGTGAAATAATGACTTTTATAATATTGTATCCTTTTTGAATTGGTATTTCATTTCTTGCTATACAGACAGCCCTGGGGCTACTTTAGGTCTGCCGGGCAGAGCTTATCTGGTACAGAAATTTCGCCGGGCTTCCATCCGGTCACCAGATCCAATGACCCGAGGAGCAAGACAATGCCCTTTAATTCTATGCCGCGTGCACAGACTGCCAGCAATCAAAGGTTTTGTTGTTTAAATGCCTAACAGCTTATGGTGTCCCTTCAGTATGGCAAGTAGTAAACATGATGGGCAACTAAGCGGAATCGAATTATAAAAGCTGCTAGGGGCACGCAATTCTAGATCCGCTTATCACCACTTTGCAGTGTTAAATTTAAAAACGTTTTTAAAAAAATTGCTACTAAAATATTGGATATAGGACACAAAAAAATGGTATCACTGGAATATATCGACCAGCAGTAAAAAGGTAATATGTCATGTCTATCTCACAGTGAATGCCCCAAAAATGAATGCCCCGTTAAAATATCACAATTGCACTTTTTTTCCAGTTACAGCCGGCAATAATTGATTGGTATGTGTGGTCGATGGGGGGGGGGGGGTGGGACAGTACATCTCTGTGGTTTGGATAAAGGTGGTGGCTGATGGAGAAAAGTACGTAATGCATGTGTGGTGCATTAAAATTATGACTTGCTTAATATAAGCTAAGTATTAAAAAAATAAAAAAGTCTCTTGAAGAGTAGAGAGGAAAAAACATAATGCATGTATAAACAAATATCTCAGGTGATGAGTAATGTGGTAAAAAGATTCTTTCTGTTGGCCTTTGTAAACAGCAAACGCCACACGAGTACCTTTTCTTGCTTCTAGTATATGTTCCCACTCTCATCCTCCGTTTCAGGTATATTGAGCCCGCAATGTTTCTTCGGCGCTCTTGTTAAAAAGTTTCTGACGCGAGTCCAAAAGAGAGTGGTGGCTTCAAAGACTGACCTACAATGAGTCCTAGACCCTAATAAGCACTTGATATGCCTTGCGCAACCGCATAAGGGGGCTAAAGGAGCTGCAGAAAAGGTGAAGAGCTGTTCTCAGATTTATAGCTAATTCCTAGCTCTCTATCTTCACTATCTTGCATGCTATCTTTGATATGTTGCTCTTCCCTCCCCCACTCGCCTAATTTTAAATACTCTCCAACTTCCTGCCATGTTGTCCCCCAATACAGCTGCACCCTCCCATTTATGTACAGTCGTCCCCCCATAGAAAGAACCAAGAAAGAATAAGCTCATTCCCAAAAACCCAAACCCCTCTTCATACCCAATTTTTGACCATTTATTCACCTCTATAATCTCCCACTGCCTCTCTTGTGTGGCCAGTGATACAGGTAGCATTTCTCAACAGCCCCACCCAGTAATCTGTCAACCTGATCCACGATATGTCGTACTCAGCACCAGGTAAACAACATCTTTTTGGACCCCTTTTTGTGACAAATTTACTTTTACTGTTCTCATAATAATGGTGTCCCCAACTACCAGTACTTGTCTGGCCTGCCATGCACTCCTATTCCCCACCTTACTGAAGCAGACAGGGGTAGTGTCTTGCTGCAGCAGTGCTATTTCTGAACTGACATCACCATCATCCACCAATCGGCCAAATTTGTTGGGGTGTACCAGATCAGGACTAGCCTCCCTGACACTTTTACTCCTACCCATCTTTCTGACTGTCACCCAGCTAGCTGCCTCATTTCCCTAGACCTCCATTCTGTCATCCTCCCCTACATCTCTCCCAGCGAGTTCTTGCTCAGTGAGCAGCAGACTCACTTCCAAGTTGGCAATGGATCTCATTGTTGCCACTTGCTCATTTAAAGGCAGGATCTGGGTTTCTCAGCATGTAGTTTGCACACATCTCGCACAGCAGTATGCACCCTCAAACGACTGTCCAAGCAGGGGCATAGCTATAGGGGTGCAGCGGTAGCAGTCGCTACATGCCCCTTCAGCATGAGGGGGCCCAAAAGCCCTTCTGCTACATAAGAAAACACCAGTGTTATAAATGACACATAGTAGCCTGGGGGCCCTGTTTCACTTTTTGCACTGGGGCACAAGAGCTTGAAGTTTCGCCTCTGTGTCCAAGGATTGTATACATTGCACAGGATGTATAATGAACAGCATTGACAATCATGGAACTCATGGAGATATTACAAAAGCGAAAGATCCAAATATATAAACAGATAATTCAATACAATATTCTCCCTTCTAAACTCCCCAAATCTAAAGTTCCACAAGTCCCCACACTTAAAGAGGTTTACTTGCTACAAAGACCATAGTTTAAAATGAGGGAACCAAAAATGCAACAATGTACGTCCTTGGTTACCATAAGCAAAGTGCTATGGTTTAAGAAAATGGGCTGTTTCCTAAGAACTCAGCAACGAAGATTGAGGCTAGGTCAGGTTATGCCCAGTGTCCTGTCCCGGTCGTGAACGGGTTTGTGCATGTAAGGGAGATGCAGGGAATAGGTCACGGACGTGAGCGCCCAGGGGGGATGTGTGCACGGACGAGAGAAAGAGAGACAGAAACAGAGAGAGAGGGAGTGAGAGATGTGGTAGGTGCGACCTAGTGTGGGGAGGACTTGTTCACTGACAGCAAGCAGCGGTAGGTGCGACTTAGTGTGTGGGGGGACATGTTCACTGACAGTAAGCAGTGGTAGGTGTGACGTAGTGTGCGGGGTGAGATTTTCACTTACAGCAATCAGTGGTAGGTTCGACGTAGAGTGCGGGGTGAGATTATCACTAACAACGATCAGAGGTCCTGCAGCAGAGAGAGAGATCATGTGCAGTCCCATATAAACACAAACGGATAAAGCGTATTGTTGTGTTCTGCAGATCTATAGAGGTCCGAGGTGTAATAATCTGCAGGATATATCACTGTGTGAGAGACAAAGAGACAGAAAAAAAAAGATAACCCATCTTTCCCAGAGTCCTGAATGTCAAATGCCCATTCTAGTTACAAAGTATGTAGAGAGCGCGGGAAATGTAGATATACACTATATAGCTTTTCACTTCCAAAGACTGCTGAGAACCTCTCCCTTCCCCCAGCTCCCACAGAATGAATTTTCACATGCACACCTTGGTGACATGTCTGCAGAGAAAGAATATACGCCTTGCTGGGAGGAGAAACACGCCCCTCCATTTCACAAGCTCTGCTTAGCAACCACCATAAACGGCTGCCAAATGGTGAAACGAGAAAACCCCGTTAAGCCAAAAAAACACACTTTAGACGCAGAATGCTCTCACAGGCTCACACACGCTCTATCAATTCAGTTTTAAACCTTTTTTCCCCACATTGTTCTGCAGTGATGCAGCAAACTACTTCTTCAGGATACAGTTCTAGACTGCCACTGCCCAGATATTTTTAATCAATTGGTGGTTGGCAAGTAGTTAAAGGGAACCTGTCACATAGATTATGCCCCCTTTGCTGAGGACAGCACAAGCTAGTGTCAGACCTGCTGTTTCCAGCGCTGTGTCACTCATTCTGGAAGATGCTGTAGTTTTAGGGCTTGTTCACATGGCGTTTTCACTCCCGGTTAAATACGGCTTTTAGATCCGTCGTTTCTTTCAAAGACAAAGCGGCCATGCAGGAGTGTAACACGCAACGGCGAGCTCTCATGTGAACGCCGCTGCTTTGTTTCCCATAACCGCAGTGTTTTAAAATTTCATGCAAATTTTTAGATCCGTCTCTGGTCCGTCCAGTCGGTCCCCGAGAGGGACTAAAAAGGTATTTAAAACAGGAGTGAAAACGCAGTGTGAACAGCCCTTAGGGGCATTTAATCCCAAAAAACTTATTCATAAAGTAGGTATTATCCCGCCCACCAAGTTTTAACCGCCCATGACAGTTATTACATGTTTACTACCTATTCAAAATATAGGTTATCATTTTAGGGGGCGGGGCTAGCCTCAGGTGGGCGGGGTAAGGGAAAAACTGACTCCGATGATTCTTTCGCTGAAAAAACTGCAGATTTGGTCCCTTAAGGGCGACATGAGGAAATCTTCCCCCGGTGTACATACTGACATTATGTAAAGGTCCGCCCTACCTCGCCAGTGTTGGCCAATGCGGGACTTAGGCGCAGTGCGGCGCTGCGCCTTTTATGATTCCCGCCGAGGTAGTGCACTCATTACATAACATTGTAAAGTCCCCCGCTCCCAGTGTTTTGGGCGCAGTTGCGGGGAATGGCTCAGTGGGGGGGGGCTGTGCCTAATATTTCCCACCGAGGAGGGGGCGCCATACATGCGGGGAAAATCCGCGCGCCTCGCCAGTGTGTGGGGCGCAGTGGGACTTAGGCGCAGAAGACTGCACGGAAGAGTGTTCCGATTTGAGACAGGCTGGAAACAGCAGAAATCATTAAAGATGTCCGTGCGGAGTATGAATAAAAAAATCGCTTATAAAGGTGGAAAACATTCTCAGAAAGAGCTCAAACTTTAAAAATAAAAAATACATATTAAAAAATCACTTTCCAAAAATCTAGAAGGGCCTATATCAAGAATAGAGATTTTTGGAAAGGGCCGGGAAAACAGTAATTAAAATTCTAAAAGCTTTTTCTCATTGGCGCCAGAAAGCACATCAGAATAGGAGCGGACAAAACCCATTATATCCTTAGGAGAATTTTTTGACCATCAAAATCGGACATCCAAAGAAAAGTAAAAACCCCCAGAAAAGAAGCTGTTTGGGTTTGACTAAGCGGGGTTTGGCTATTCGGCCCAATCAGGAGCAACTACTTCTCCCATTGAAAGTCTATGGAGAGATCGGCGCAATGCAATCCTGGCGCTCAGCGGCCGTGCGCATGGAGTATGAATTAAAAAACTCATTTTATTAAGTGTCAAACATTATCAGATAAAAACGCTGAAAACCTTCTGTAAACATAAATCAATCAAATCCCTAAACAACGCATTTGTCGCCGAAGAACGGTACATAAGGAATTGCAATAAGAGAATTGCCGGGAAATCAGTAATTCAAATTGTTTAAGCTCTTCTGATTGGTCGGCCCTAAACCAGCCAATCAGAATAGGAGGGGACAGTGGCCCATTAATATCCTATTGGGGGAGTATTGACCAATCAGAATTTGGAGCGACAGGGGCCCATTCTAACCTATGGAGAAATATTGACCAATCATATTCAAAGGCGGGACAGTTCAAAATAAAGTAAAAATGCAGAAAAGAGCTAATTGGTTGAGCTAGCAGGGGATCATCCAGCTTAGCCAATCAAGCGCGAGCTACTTTCTCATAGAGTTCTATGGGGAAAAGAAAAATTTTGAGCGAGCTCTGTGATTGGCCTAACCTTTTTTAAAGGAAGGGGCGGCCCGGAATGAAAAAAAGGAAAAAAAAATAAAATTTCCAGATAAAAATCAAAAATTTTTTAAAAAAATTTTTAAAAATATTTCTGTAGCCACTGATCTATAGTATGGGTGTAAAAAAAATAAAGAAATAAACATGATTTTATTCAATTAATATTTTTTTTACTTTACCCCAATATTATTTTTCATTTTATATACAAAGCGGGACAACTTCTGGGACTCTTATCATTTGATTTCGGCCTTGTACTGTTGTATTCCCGATTGCATTAGAAAACCCATAAGAGCGTCGCTCGCTCTCCCATTGGTCCAAATAGCGCCTCTTTTAAGTTAGCCAATCATAGAGCTCGCTCGGAATTTCTTTTCCCCATAGAACTCTACGAGAAAGTAGCTCGCGCTCTGATTGGCTAAGCTGGACGAACCCCCGCTAGCTCAACCAATCAGCTCTTTTCTGCCTTTTTACTGTATTTTGAACTGTCCCGCCTTTGATTTTGATTGGTAAATATTATTCCCTAGGTTAGAATGGGTCCCTGACGCTCCAATTATGATTGGTCAATTCTCCTCCATGGATATAATGGGCCACTGTCTCTCCTATTCTGATTGGCTGGTTAGCCGACCAATCAGAAAAGCTTAAAAATTTGAATTACTGTATTTCCCCGCAATTCTCTATATTGCATTTCCTTATGTAGCGCCGTCTCGGTGACAATGCGTTGTTAGGGATTTAACTGATTTATTTTTATAGAAGGTTTCAGCGCTTTATCTGATAATGTTTGACACTTAATAAAAATGAGTTCTTTTATTCATACTCCATGGCGCACGGCCTGGCGCCGAGATTTCATTGCGCCAAACTCTCCCTAGACTACAATGGGAGAAGTAGCTCGCGCTCTGTTTGGCTGGGATAGCCAAGCCCCCCTAGTTCAACCATCAGCTCTTTTCTGCATTTTTACTGTATTTTGAACTGTCCCGCCGTTGATTTTGATTGGTCAAAACTTTCTCCATAGGATATAATGGGTCTTTGTCGCTCCTATTCTGGTTGGCTGGCTTCTGCCACCAATGAGAAGCGCTTACAGCATTTGAATTACTGTATTTCCCGGCAATTCTCTCTATTGCAATTCCTTATGTAGCGCCGGTCTCAGTGGCAAACACGTTGTTCGTAATTTAATTGATTTATGTTTATAGAAGGTTTGAGCTCTTTTTCAGAGAATATTTTACAACTAATAAAAAATGATTTTTTTATTCATTACTCCATGCCGCACGGCGCTGGGGAGCCGGGGATTTCATTGGGGCCGATCTCTCCATAGACTACAATGGGAGAAGTAGCTCGCGCTCTGATTGGCCGGGATAGCCAAGCCCTCGCTAGTTCAACCAATCAGCTCTTTTCTGTATGTTTACTGTATTTTGAACTGTCCCGCCTTTGATTTTGATTGGTTCAAACTTCTCCATAGGCTATAATGGGTCCCTGTCGCTCCTATTCTGATTGGCCGAGATAGCCAAGCCCCCGCTAGCTCAACCAATCAGTTCTTTTCTGCATTTTTACTGTATTTTGAACTGTCCCACCTTTGATTCTGATTGGCTTTCAGAATTTGAATTACTGTATTTCCCGGCAATTTCCAATATCCGAATTCCTGATGTAGCGCCGTTCTAGATTTTTGGAAAGTGGTTTTTTTATGTATTTTTATTTTTGAGGTTTGAGCTCTTTTCTGAGAATGTTTTCCGCCTTTATAAAGGCGATTTTTTGGAATCATACTCCATGCTGCACGGAGCTGAGCGCCGAGATTTCTCTTGCGATCTTCTTCTATGTTTCCTCGCATGTTCCGTTCTCGCTTCACTTCGCCTCTGCCGGACTTTAGGGGCCAAAATAAATAGGTGACTGTCCGAGCTGCCGAGCACTTTTGCCAGGGGCTCGCGATTTGTACATCCTCGGAGTTTTCGACGGCTGCCTCCCGCCCCGGAATGCCTACAGTGCGCCCACACCGCGCCCATTGCACGCCCCTTCATGCGGGGCGCAGCTGAAAGTGGCGAACGCTGCGCCTAACACCGCATCCCTGACAGGAGGATTCGGGCCGGGAGGCACAGGTTACTCCAAAAAACAGGCGAAAAGCCCGATCATACATGTCGCCCTAAATACTCAAACTACAGTATCTTACAGAATAAGGGACACAGCGCTGGAAACAGCATGTCTGTCAATAACTTAGGCTGCCCTCAGCAAGGGGGCATAAACTGTGTGACAGGTTCTCTTTAAAGCAAACCTTCAAGGTGGTTTATGCTGAACTGTCTGATAGCAGGATGTGATAGAGGGAGAGAGTTCAACTCCGTGACATATAAGTTTATATGATTTGGAGCAGGACTTTTGAGTAAAAAGCAACGTGAATCCTGACCTGACTCCTAAGAGACAATAGGAGTCCCGCTTACCCTCTCCACATAGAGTGATTGATAGCTTTCCTAGTATCGGTGGGTGTACAGAGCAAACTGACAATATCTTAATATTTCATTAAAAGAGGAACATGTGACCCATGTTCACATTATTCCTAGGTATGTCCACAATATCTGTTCATCATACTTATGATAAGTTGCGGCAAGCCTCCGATTCGAGAGTCCTTTCATGCGCCGCTCCTGGCATAGGAAGCGTTGAGACCCGTCAATCGCAATCGTGTCTGCTCGATGCGCGTCTCAACGCTTCCTATGCCAGGAGGGCATAAGGACTCTGTAACGCAGGCTTGCCGAACTATTCGCTAAGTATTGCTCTAAACAGATTGTATACATAGGACATACTGGAACCACGGGTCAATGTCCATTTTTTAATGAAAGTTTTAAAGATATTGTTATTTTAAATGCACGGGCTCGATCTACATTGTATACGAATACGAGTGGGAGTGGAAACCCTTTTTTAAGCAGTCCTAGCATACTAGCATTCATAAAAAAAGCTAATTTTTTACACAGAGCAAACTGACAACCGAGAAATTTTTGGGGGGTAAGCAGACTTCCACTGTCTCTTAAAAGGGATTGCTCACACTTGATTATCCTACCTCTTGTTTTCTTTTTTTCACTTTGAATTCAGGGGTGTTTACTGGTTTCTATAACCATAAAGCCATTTGTAGCAAGCACCCGGGCAGCCTATCAGGAGAGATCAAACAGGTCTGTAGCTATAGCGACATGAGGAGCTGATGCAGCCTCTAAAAGATGTGGTATCTCAGAATAGGTAGGAAACTGTTTATGGTTATATATTACAAAGTGACTTGTTTTTGAAAGACCTTAACATAAAAAGCAGCAATCCTTGTTGTGTGACAACCCTTTAAGGAGATTTGTCAGGCTTTACTGTTTTTTACTCAGAAATCCTTCTCTAAATCATAGAAACCTACATGTCAAAGAGCTCATTTTCTCTGCCTCTGTCATGCCCTGCTCATAAAGAGGGTAGTAAAATTCACCTGTTCCTGCTTCTACCCGCTTCCAGTACTTCTGTTTTCTTTCCATTCAGGCGCATTGTAAGGGCACGTCCCCGCTGCACAGGACAAATACCGGCCAGTTTATGCTACCGGTATTTGTCCTGTTTTGCGGCCATCCTCACGGCCGCGGGGGGGAAGGCTTTTCTCCGCAATGAGCGCGTAAAGTCCTCACCCTCCACATTGACATGCACAGATTCCGTTCGGAAACCGGACGGAAGAATGTGCATGTTCAATGTTTTGCTGCCGGACTGCGGGTGGAAAAACCGCCCAACGGAAAACCCGTGCAGTTGGGACTGCTGGATAGGTTTTTCATAGAGCCCCATTATGCTTGTTTTCGGCCGGTTTTTCAGGCGGTCTGAAAAAGCGCAAACCGGCTGAAAAACCGGCCAAAAACCCGTGCCGTGGGGACATGCCCTAAGTGTTCAGAGACATCCTCAGTCTTAAAATTATTATTCAATAAATAGCCATTAAAGAGGGGGTGGGAAAGGAATGCAGCTGTAGTTTTTTCCACAGTGAAATGCTATGAGAGGGAAAAGAAGCAGCAAGACAAGACATTTGATTTGATGAATGTTGAGCATTGTGCTAGTGTAGAGTGATGTGATCAGTCACTGAGTGGTCTTGTATATACAGTATATAACAAGTTGTTTTATATGTACCATACTAATTATTGGTAGTGCACTTTTAGGGTACTAGAGCTTCAAGTGTCAGTATCACATTTTATACTGCAGCCAAACAGGAGAAACCAGGGGACCCTGTGGAGAAAAAGGATCTACAAGCTGATAAAATCAACCATCATTCAATAGGTCAGTTTAATCAGAGTTGGAGTTCATAGTTGTCAGTTGTAATTCCAGCATAAAATATGTTATCTGGCCAAAAGCCAGCTGTGGACCAGAAGCAGGCTGCCCTTGTACAATGGGCAAAAAAATACTCATCAAATTTACCAGCTGAAGAAAGGGACAGAGTGAAAATACCAGAGGAAGAGGAGGTTAGCAAGGAACAGTAGTCAGTCACTAGGTCTGTGGGAGAAGGGATATGGGGAGCCCAGGTTACCATAACTGAAAAGACCTGAGAGAGTCAGTGAAGCCTATGTGACCACATGATGATATGCAGACAGGAAAATCAGAAAGGCTACACCTCCTTGGCATAAAAGGTGAAGGCTGCAGGTTCAAAAACTAGAAGTGAACTGAGAGAACCACCAGGTGTGCTAATGTGGAAATAAGTACAGTGGTCCCCCAATATATAATATTCATTCGTTTCGGGATGACCATTGTAAGTTGAAACTATAACTACTGTACAGTACCTCAGAAATATGAGTAAAATCCTGAAATTTCATGGGACAACGCTCAAGATATGACACCGATACAATGTAGTCAATGTACAGCTTGTATAACAGTGTAAATTTGGGGTGCCATCAAAATAACTCAACACACAGTCATCAACGTGTAAACCACTTGCAACAAATTGCCACTTCCCTCCCTGGTGTCATGTGACTCGTTAGTATTACAAGGTCTCATGTGTGAATGGGGAGCAGGTGTGTTAAATTTGGTGTTATCGCTCTCACACTCCATCGTGCTGGTCACAGGAAGTTCAACATGGCCCCTCATGGCAAAGAACTATCTGAGGATCTCAGAAAAAGAATTGTTGCTCTACATAAAGATAACCCAGGCTAAAGATTGCCAAAACCCTGAAACTGAGCTGCAGCACAGTGGCCAAGATCATACAGTGGTTTAACAAGACAGGTTTCACTCAAAACACAGCTCGACCTGGTCAATCAAAGATTTTGAGTGCATGTGCTCAGTATCATATTCAGAGATTTTCTTTTCAAAATAAATGTATGAGTGCTGCCAGCATTGCTGCACATGTTAAAGGGATAGGGATTCAGACTGTCAGTGCTCAGACCTTATGCAGCACACAGCTGTCGTTCCAGAAGGAAACCTCTTCTAAAGATGGTGAGCTAGAAAGCCAACAAGCTGTATGATAAATATATGCAGAATAAAGACATGGATTACTGGAACCATGTCTTGTGCTCTCATGAGACAGATAAACTTATTTGTTTCAGATGGTGTCAAGGACATGTCGCGGCAATCAGGTGGGGAGTGCAAAGACAAGTTTGTCTTGCCTATAGTCAAGCATGGTGGTTGGAGTGTCATGGTTTGGGGCTGCATGAATGCTGATGGCTGTCATGGGCCACAGTTCATTAAGGGGACCATGAACATGCACACATATTAAAGCAGAGCATAACCCCCTCCCTTTGGAAACTGGGCCACAGGGCAGTATTTTAACATGATAACGACCCCAAACAGACTTTCAAGACAACCACTTGCTAAATAAAATGAGGATAAAGGTGCTGGACTGGACAAGCATGTCTCCAGACCTAAACCCTATTGAGCATCTGTGGGGCATCCTCAAATGGATGGTGGAGAAGCCCAAGGTCTCTAACATTCACCAGCTCTGTTATGTTGTCATCGAGAGGTGGAAGAGGATTCCAATGCCAACCTATGAGGCTCCAGTGAACTTCAGTTAAGGCAGTGCTGGAAAATAATGGTGGCCACACAAAATATTGACAATTTTGGAACAATTTGTCCATTTTCACTTAGGGGTGTATTAATTTTTATTGCCACTGGTTTAGATATTGAGGGCTGTGTGTTGAGTTACTTTGAGGGCACACCAAACTTACCCTGTTATACAAGCTGTACTCTAACTACTTTACATTGTATCAAACAATGTAACTTCAGTGTTGTCAAATGAAAAAAATCTAAGATAATATTTACAAAAATGTGATGAGTGTACTCACTTTTGTGAGATGCTGTATATGGAAAACTAGTAGTTCTATAGCCTCAAAATATTAACCCAACATATTGCAAAATGAAGATGAAAGAAACTAGGCCGATAACTGTCATGATTCTGGACCACAGATGTGCTCTGGCTGCCCTGCCAGCAGTTACCCACCTCTCCCCTCTCCTGCTCTCCTCCCATCTACTGCTTGTGGCATGCATGTACTCCTGCAACCGATTGCTGGTGTTCCTGACCTGTGCTTGTGCTTTGTTACCTGCTGTTAGTGTTTCCTGGTTCTGACCCTCTGCTATGGACTTCTGACTATGATTTGCCTGTCGATATCCTGACTGCTATGCCTGTGACCCGGTTACATCTTTGCCTGCTACCCCGGTACCAGGTTTGGCATTTCAGCTGTCACTGCAAGTGCCATGTCAGGGGTAGCGACCTGGCAGCTCCACGCAGTCAAGTCCATCCTTGCTTGTGGCATGCTCCAGTAAATACCATGGGGCTTGTTAGACTCTGTTTCCTGGAATTTTGACATCTCTGTAACCTTTTAACATAGTGACTCATAAGTCCCAGCACACAGGTACAGTCATGATAAAGATGGCAAGTACAAAGCTAGGGAGGATTACACATTACTATTACATAGACTCTAGCAGTAATAACTGTGGAAGGAAGTCCTAGATTACAACTTCAATGCAGTCTGGGAGTTGTAAGAAAAAGATGTTGGAGAACTACTGACACTCCCAGAAGCAGAAAGTTTCAATGCAAAAAGTGGATCTTATGACAGATGAATAAGGAGGAAAAAGAAAAAAAAAAAACACATAAAGGTCATAGAATATCTTTCCTTTTAATATAAATGCTGTTTATAGTGTTCTATGATATCTTTAAACTCCCGGATAGCCCCTTCAACAGACTTTTCCAGCTTGCTTGAACAGGGATGACTAAGGATCTAAAAACACAAGGCATGTAATATCTGTCTGCATTACAACTAATATAAAGAGGACATGTTCTGACATGTCTGTTTCAGTGAATACTTGTGTTCCTCGTGAAATAACAATTCTTGAGCACAATGATACCATTATCAGCTCTTCTTTTCTTATAAGATAAAGTAATTACAAGTAGTAGTCAACTGGGATAAATCCACCCATCATTAGCAGTTTAGTATTGGAAAACACATGAAATGTTAAGTAATTTTAGACAGCACTCAAAGAGTTAATTGCACACACGGGATGAAAATGTCTGGCCAAGACATTCAACAAAACTGTTCAGTTTTAGAAAGCAAACTACATTCACTGCACTCATTGGAGTATGTTATCGACAAAGAGCAGACATACACCTCTGGGGCACCCCTGTTAATGTCTGCTGATCTTGCACTCACTCTTAAATTTCTCTAAGGGCAGGTAGGTGCTTAACTGAATTGGCAACTCTATGAAATCCAATGTCAAAGGAAAGTTTTAAAAACTGGTCACGCAGGGTTGAATATTTAGGATAATTGATCCCAGCTGGACCAGGAAAAGATTTTGGCTAAAAAGGTAAATGTCTTTGCCAATATTCTGTCACTTTTGATAGCTCACACAACTATGAACTTGGCTGATATAGGCCGGTCACATAGCAAAACTTAAGTATCTTCTGTAGCCAAGTGAAGTTAACAATGCAGAAACATAGCCAGCTGCCTTGCTAACTATTCTCCTTTTAATATTGTGTTTTAAACGTCTGAATTTATTGGAAAAATGAAGAATAATATGTTGCCTGGTTACAAGATGTTCCAGAGGTAAAACTTTGCTCAGATCTACACATTCCTATGAGCTATATTTTAAAGCTGATACTAAAATATTTTATCAGACATAAAAAAACACACAGGGGTTGTATTGAGTATTTTTCAGGTTATCAATTAATTTGTCCTAATTATTAAGCCAAAAGTCTCATGCCAAGGCCATGCAAATTAACCATAGAGGTAACAAAGGTCTTTACTGTACTTCTGTATACCTCTAAGCTCACATAAGCACATTTTTTCTGTTGGATTTTGCAAACTCCAGTGGATTCTGTATGTACATAGATACTTCTCCCCAAGAAGCTTACAACTCCAAAATTGGTGTAGGAAAGAGGGACTAAGGTTTTTGGAAAACTGGTCTGTCTTCTGTCTTGGCTACAAACTCTATGCTGGGGATGGGCTGCACATAAATGGGGAGGGTGCAGCTGTATCAGGGGACAAAATGTCCAGGAATTTGGAGGAATATTTAAACTAGGGACTGGGGTGGAGGGCAACTACACAGATAGCATTCTGTAAAGTGCATTCTGACAAATGCCAGGAGTCTCATCAACAAAATAAATGAATTACAATTATTTATTGCTGAAGAAAAATATGACATAATGGGGGTAACTGAAGCAAGGATGGATGAAAGCTACGACTGGGCGGTTAAATTACAGGGTTACAGTTTATTAGGAAGAGATCATAATCACCGGAGAGGCAGAGGTATATATCTCTATGTAAAATCCTGTCTGAAGACAAAAGTTCAAACATGGAAAATCCAACACGACCCGAGAACAATAAAATCATGCAAAATTTATTTGCAAAAATAATAAAAATATGAAATATGACAAAAGCACATGGTCAGTTGGCTAGGAGTGGTAGTACAGAGCCCATAGGACGAAACACACTGACGCGTTTCAGGCTTAGTGCATAGCGCCCTTACTCATAGTGATAGTTTACACCCCATAAGCCTGTCTGATATATACACATGGTAGCGGTGTTTTAATGCATATGATTGGATAATCAGCATAATTACAGCATTTGAAAGTAACAACATGGACTTACCCTGGGATTCGTCTCATTGAATGTATACCGGACGCTACATTGCGAAGCCGTTACTAGATAGTTCCGGACTTGCGCAGTGCATGTCTACTGACTAGTGCTGGTACTGGAATCTCGCATGCACACTCGCTACCTTTTCTTTGCACAGACAGGCAACTGTAATCCTGTGTAACAGATAAGTGTAAACATTTATACTGTGTTAAAACAACAACATTATCTTGCTTGTCAGAGGTACTGGTGTAATTCGTAATATTTTATATTATTTTATATTTTATATTTAACCCTTCCGGGGTTGCTGTGTTCAGAGTAAGGCCTCGTTCACACGGCTTATTTTGCCGCGGATTGGTGCTGTACTGCGCGCCGGATTTGCGCTGCAGTACGGCGCCAATCCGTCGGAGTAATTACGGTAATCCACTGCTCTCATAGAGAACAGTGGATTCCGTCGCTCCTCCCCGCTCGGCGAATCCGCCGCGGGGGGAGAAAGTGACATGCACATTATTTACGGCGCGGACGCCCTGTAAACAATGCATTGTCTATGGGGCCGGGGAGCGGCGCCCCTGCCGCACTCCGGCCCCGCCCCCGTCCCACCCCTTATTCACGGCGGATTTGTGAGCGCAATCCAGCTCACAAATCCATTGGGAATAAGCCGTGTGAACACGGCCTAATGATCCAGTAAGCCTCCCTATTACGGAGTTGTTGTACCGGATCTCCCCCTCTGATGGATTTGGATACTTTCTCTATTATTTTAACTTTGAGGGAACTAATATCTGAATTGTGTACCTGGATGAAATGCTTGGATAACCCAATGCTTGGATAACTTATTTCTATCTGCTGTGGAGGAGATGTCGTTAACATGTTCAAGAATTCTCGTTTTGAACTTTCTGATGGTGCTTCCTATATACTGGACATTGCATTCCGTACACCAAGCCTGGAATACTACAAACTGTGAATTACAGTTGGTAAATTGTTTCATAGGAAAAATGAGTTTACCTGTATTATCCTGGAATTCTTTGCATGGACTCGCGAAAAAACACGTGTGGCATTGTCTAAGGCCACATTTGAAAAAACCCTTGCAACTGAGCCAGGTGGTTTTTTAATTGGGGACAAAAGTGCAGGAAGATATAGATACAGGAAATGAGCATCTGGAGTCATTATGGGTAGATATACATGGGGGTAATAACAAGAATAACATTTTACTAGGGGTCTGCTATAGGCCCTCAGAACATATGGAAGATGTACTCCTCAGGAAAATAGATGAGGCGGCTAATCATAATGAAGTTTTCATTATGGGTGACTTTAACTACTCAAACATAAATTAGGAAACTGAGACACATGGCTCTTATAAAGGAAACAGGTTTTTGTTAATAACTAAAGATAATTACCTTTCACTACTGGTGCAGGAGCTGACTAGATGAAAGGCCCTTCTAGACTTAATTTTGACTAATAGACCTGACAAAGTAACAAAGCTTCAGATTGGGGGGCACCTAAGAAATAGTGATCACAATATAATAAATTTCCATTTATCCTTCAATAGAGTATTTTGTTGAGAAGCCACAAAAACACTGAATTTCAGGAAGGCTAATTTTAATCTGCTTAGAGAGGCCCCCAAACCGCATTGACTGAGACAAGGTGTTTAAAATAACAGAAAAGATAATAAATGGGAGAATCTTAAATACTGTACATCATAAGCCCCCACTGTGAGAGGTACATAACTTACAGTGATAAAATAATTAGAAACAGGAAAAACCAAATGTGGATCAACAGAGATGGAAAGGAGGCAATAAATAACAAAAAGAAAGTGTTTCAGCTACTTAAACAGGAGGGCAAAATATTTTTTAACTGTATAAATAGTAAGGAGATTAAAACTGAAAATGTTGGCTCTTTAAAAAAGTAGTGAGGATGGTATTGTGGAGGGTGATGTGGAGAAAGCAAACCTATTAGACATTTTTTTCTCCACTGTATTAATTGAGGAAAATTACCTTCCTGTTGGTGAGCAGAGAGATGTGGTAAACTCCACCTTAAATGTTTCTTGTCTAACCCAAGAAGAAGTGCAGCTAAATCTTAAAATAGACAAATCACCTGGTCCTAATTGTATACACCCCCGTGTGCTATGGGATTTAAGTAATGTCATAGATAGACCCCTATTCTTAATATTTATGGACTGCATAATAACGAGGTATATCCAGGATTGGCGCGTAGCAAATGTGGTGCCAATATTCAAAAAGGGGTCAAAAAGTGATCCTGGAAAATATAGACCCCTAAGTTAAACCTCTGTTGTAGGTAAAATATTTGAAGGTTTTCTAAGAGATGCTATCCTGGAGTATTTCACTGAAAATAAATGTATAACGACATTTCAGCATGGGTTTGTGAAAAATTGTTCATGTCAAACTATTCTCATCGGCTTCTATGAGGAGGTTGAATGTTGAATGTTATATATCTGGATTTTCCTAATGCATTTAATACTGTGCCACATAAAAGGTTGGTAAGTAAAATGAGAATGCTTGAACTCTGGGAAAATGTGTGCAAGTGGGTGAGCAACTGGCTCACTTAGAAAACGTAATTGTAGCAGCCAGTGTCAGGCAGCAGCTGCCAAGACAAACAGGGCTATGGGGATTATAGATGCAGATGATTAGAACATTTTTCTCCCACTATACAAGTCACTGGTCAGACCACACGTGGACAGTTTTGGGCACCAGTTCACAGGAAAGACACTGTAGAGCTTGAGAAGGTTAAAAGGTGGGCAAAAAAAATAAAATAATAAAAGATCTGGGTGGACTGCAATACCAAGAAGGCTTAGCAAGATTAGGGTTATTTAGTTTAGAGACAAGACGGCTTCGGGGGGGGAAATAATAAATATTTATAAATATATTAAGGTCAATATAGAGATGTCTCCCAAGATCTATTTATACCCAGGACTTTATCCATAACAAGGGGGCATACTCTATGTCTGTAGGAGAGATAGTTTCTGCATAAACATAGAAAGGGATTGTTTACTATAAACAGGGGCGTAACTAGAGAAGTCTGGGCCCCAAAGCAAACTTTTGGATGCCCCCCCCACCCACTTCCCGACTACGAAAAATTTATCAGGACATGCTGTTAGATAATGTAGATAATACAAGGGGTAAAGACCACAAATTACCATCACAAAATGACTGAATAATACCCCTACACTATTACTGATCAGTGCACAAAGACCAATAGTACCACCATATAGTAACCATATAGTGCTATATACCAGTGTACACAGGTGCTCTACAGACTGTATATTACCCCCATACAGTGATCATATAGTGGTAGACACCAGTGTACACAGCCTGTGCAGACATATGTGATTAAAGTGTAGTTACATCTTGTGACTCACAGGTGACATTTCTCTGACGAGTCGTTGACTTTCCTTTTTGTTCTGCACCTGGTCCAGACCACCATGATGGCGTCTCCCGACCACTTGTCCCTGGAGATTTAGACACACTCCCTGCCCCCTGGCTATAAGGGGTCCATTTAGGCAGGCAGAGTTTAGGTAGCTATAGGGCCCCATATAGATAGACAGGCAAGGTATAGGGGCCATATAGGTAGGAAGACAGAGTTTAGGTAGCTATAGGAGCCATATATGTAGGAAGGCAGGGCTATAAGAGCCAATATATAGGCAGGGTTATAGGGGCCAATATATAGGAAGGCTGAGATATAGGGACAAATATATAGGCAGGCAGGGCTATAAGAGCCAATATATAGGCAGGCAGGGCTATAGGGACCAATATAGAGGCAGGCAGGGCTATAGGGACCAATATAGAGGCAGGCAGGGCTATAGGAACCAATATAGAGGCAGGCAGGGCTCTAGGGACCAATATAGAGGCAGGCAGGGCTCTAGGGACCAATATAGAGGCAGGCAGGGCTATAGGGACTAATATAGAGGCAGGCAGGGGGATTCATTAATATTAAAAAAAATAAGAAATCATTTATACACCTGTGTCTCGCTCCCTCGATGTGACCGTGCAGCCGGCCGGCCAGTCTGTGCTCGACGCGGGCCGTGCAATGATGTGACGTCATCGCGCAGCCCACGTCAGCACTGTGAGCTGGCGCAGGCTGATTAGCAGAGCGGAGCCGCTTTGCTCTGCTAATACCGGCCAGTCCTGCCTTTAAGCGCTCGGGCCGGAGGGCCCGGGCGTTCAGAGGTAAGAAGCGCCGGGCCCCGCAGCTTCATGTCCACCAGCAGTGAACTAGTATGTTCACTGCCGGCGTTCGCATGAGCCGAACTACCGGGGTAGCAGACGCCGGGTCCCCTAAGAGCACGGGACCCGGGGCAGCTGCTACGTCTGCTACCCCGCTAGTTACATCCCTGACTGTAAGAGCAGTGAGACTGTGGAACTCTCTACTAGAGGAACTTGTCATGGAGAATTCACCAACAGAGTTCAAAAAGGATCTGGATGCATTTCTGGAGAAGGGTCGCTGATCCAGGGATTTATTCTGATTGCCAGATTGGGGTCGGGAAATAATTTTTTCCCTAAAATGAGGACAATTGGCTTCTACCTAAAGGGAGTTTTTTGCCTTTCTCTGGATCAACACTATAGCACAATAAGCTAATCTGGATGGGCGTCTGTCTTTTTCTGGCTTTACAAACTATGTAACTACAGTATGTAACTAATGGTGAATCTAAAGATAAGAAGAGCAAACGCGGTGGACTATAGGGATCTAAGACTCAAAATCCATTCCCAATGTTAATAAGATGCCATTGAGCAGCATTTATGTTTTTTTTTAATGTCGTTTTTTCAGACACTGCACATAAACCTGAATGCATCTGACTTATGGGCTGTAAGACCCTTCTGGCACTGGTCAGTTGTCCACCCCTGTATTGATAAAGTGGCCTTGCAATCAGGAATTTTAAGAGTATATTCACCCACAGTTTTTTTTAGCAGAGATAAGAAAAATAACCAATTAGTAAACTGTTACTGTATACTCTATCTCAGTTTTTAGACTTCTGAGCGCGTGAGGGAAGGTTGGTTTCAGAGACTACACAGTATAGAGCGTAAGATAGTAAAAGACATCATGGTAAATGAAAACCAATTAAGGTCCTAAAAATACATTTGAGAAGTCTATGATCCATGGATCTGTTTCCCAAATAATTTTGGGAAGGTTTAACAAGAAATCACTAAGATAGTATTAGATTTAAACATCAAAGGCAACATGTCCCAATACGCAAACACCGTTTTTTTTTGTCTATTTTGTGCCAAATGCACATATTCTCGATGTAAATGAACTGTTGTACACCAAAACTATGACACATTGTAATATGCCTAAAAAGGTGCATTACACATAGTAGCAATGACACGCTATGCGCCTCCATAACGCAATGTGCCTATCGAGGAGAATTACATACACTACCAATAAATACGTAATCCGCCGTGATTTGCAAAATGCGCCTTTTTAGGTGCATTCAGTTAACTATGCAAGATATAACTGAGGCCAGATTTTTGAGATGATCAGACTTTACACTGATTTAATGCGCCTAAAAACTTCCGAGGCACCGCAAATTTTTGGACATGTCACTCTTAATTTACTGTATTCGTGGACATTCACATGACAGAGTAAAGTGTGGTATCCACACAGATCCTGCAGTTGAAAACCACATCATCCAATGTGTGATCAGAGTATGCTTAACTACAGTACATGCTAATTGCATGTGGATTTATAGGTATTTTTCAGATTTGGTTTCATTGGTGGTTTACAGTCAGATAGAGTCCTGTTCGTGCCTATTGGTTTTGGATGTGTATCTACGTACAAACCCCCATGCAATAGACATACAAATGTTTTTGGCTCACATTGCATGAGGATTTTAACCATGCCCATTAACATCAATAGGAAGTTTCCTACAAATGAAGAATGAGAATGTTCAAGGTCTTTTGACTGCAGGTCCGTTTTGAAAACCACACGCTGAAAATATGCTTTATATGAAGTATAACACGTATTTTCTACTGAGGTCAATATGAATCGTTTTCTTTCAGTTGTCAATGAAGATTTCAAGCCAGGCTCTGTGTGGAATCCGGCTTGAAATCCTCATCGTGTGGACCATTAAAGTCTATGGGAGAGCAACAACACCTTCATTCTTACACCCAAACAGGGCTGGAGAAGCTGGAATTAACAGCCACAACAGTCAAATGGATACCTGCTACATCTTAGGCACAACACTTAGGCTATAAAAGCCACAGAAAAAAAATCACACACCATTCACTATCCCTGTCTTGTACCACAGCATGACCCTTAAACCTGCATCACCCACAAATTAAAAAGTGCTAGAAGGCAGTATTATTTGAACCATCATTTTACTTGAACTGGACATTGAATATCCCTGTCCTGGAACGCAGCATGACCCTAAAAACCTGCATGACCCACAGATTAAAAAGTGCCGGAAGAAAGTAGTCTTTCAACAACCATTTTAGTTTCACTGGACATTGACTATCCCTGTCCTGGGCCACAGCATGAGCCCCAAACCTGCATGACCCCAGTTTAAAAAGTGCCGGAAAAAGGAGTCTTTCAACCACCATTTTAGTTGAACTGGACATTGACTATACCTGTCCTGGACCGCAGTATGACCATTAAACCTGTCTGACCCCCAGATTAAAAAGTGCCGGGAAAAGGAGTCTTTGAACCACCATTTTAGTTTCAGTGGACACTAACTATATCTGTCCTGTACCGCAGAATGACCATTAAACCTGTCTGACCCACAGATTAAAAAATGCCGGAAATAGGAGTCTTTCAACCACCATTTTAGTCGAACTGGACATAGACAAACCCTGTCCTGGACCGCAGCATGACCATTAAACCTGTCTGACCCCCAGATTAAAAAGTGCCGGAAAAAGGAGTCTTTCAACCACCATTTTAGTTGAACTGGACATTGACTATACCTGTCCTGGACCGCAGTATGACCATTAAACCTGTCTGACCCCCAGATTAAAAAGTGCCGGAAAAAGGAGTCTTTCAACCACCATTTAGTTGAACGGGACATTGACTATCCCTGTCCTTGCCACGCAAAAACCCAGGCCGGAGTTACAGTGGGTGCGGTGAGAGCCCAGGCTGGCGTCCGTCATCTATTAACACGCAGGTTAAAATGCCCTGAGGACGCAGCAGCGAAGACTGTCGTGCTAAAAGCAGAGTGCGGAAGCGGAATTTGTGAGAACCCCCAGCCTTCCTCAGTACACAGTCAAGACCTGGGTAGCGCTTGCCCCCCTATGAGTGCGACCAATTGAGCTTCACTTGGAAATACTGGGGTTAATGCTCCTTTTCCACCCAGATGCCCTTTTTCTTGGCATTCTTTTTCTCATTTTACTCAACATGCTGGAGGAAAAATTTTCTCTGTACTTTGTTCTTGTCCGTGCTCCCTACTCCATGTCCTCTGAATAACCTACAACTGGTCAAGTTTTCCTGTACCCCCTTGTACAATTCAGAGGAATTTTTTTACCAGCTATTTTGTACATGCAAGTTTTTTAGTAGTTTAATTCTAGAAAACACATTTTTTAAAATAGGATGGAATCCCACCATGTCTTTGTTTCTCTTTTTTTAATTGTATTAAATGGGTTGTCTCAATACAGGGATTGATAGCTATGTTAAAGATCTTGCAAAAAACAAGTCATTTGCAATATGTGTCCATTAACAGTGCCCTACCTATTCCTGTTTCTGACAGCACCATCACCCTTGAGCCACTCTTGACAATTGTGAAGAACAAATGTCTGTTAGAAACAACATTTTTTTATAATAGGACCTGTAGTATAGCTGCATTTCAATGCAAAATGCCCCCAAAAATTCAAAGCATGACCCTTGAGCCACTTTGGACAATTGTGAAGAACAAATGTCTGTTAGAAACAACATTTTTTTATAATAGGACCTGTAGTATTGCTGCATTTCAAAGCAGCATGACCCAAAAAATTATAAAAATGACTTCTCAGCACTGTTAAAAATTGTGAGGGATAAATGCCACTTAGAAGCCACATTTTCTGTTCCAAAGGACCATGATTATTGCGTATATCACAGCTACATGACCCCAAAAAATTATAAATATGACTTCTCAGCCACCATAAAAAATTGTGAGGGAGAAATGCCACTTAGAAGCCACATTTCTGTTCCAAAGGACCATGATTATTGCTGTATCTCACAGCTACATGACCCCAAAAAATTATAAATATGACTTCTCAGCCACTATTAAAAATTGTGAGGGAGAAATGCCACTTAGAAGTGTAACGGTGCGGCGCCGATGGACGTACGCCGAAGCGCCGACCGCAGACATCCGGGTGTGGATCCTCTGTGATCACCGCAGGCGAGGTGGTAGCTGGAGGACCACGCCAGGGAGTGGAGTCTAAGGGGCCCCTGGTCTTCGCCAGAGCCCGCCGCAAAGCGGGATGGACTTGGCTGCGGGACCCCCAGGTCACTACCCCTGACGTGGCTACCTGCGGTGACAGCCGGGGTGCAAGACAGGAATCCAGGCGGTGGAATACAGGACACAGGAACATGTACAGCAGGATACAGGAGGGTTAAACGTACACATAGCACCACAGGATACGGCAGGAACTGGACGGGTAACACATCAGGTACAGACCAGGGAACACGGCAGGAACAGGAGAGCACATACAGGAACACGGCAGGATACAGGAGACACAGACACGACGGACGGACGGCCAGGAGCTCAGATCACAAAGACACTGGACCAGCATCTCCGGGGTTAAAGGCTCCAACAGCAGACCTGAGATGCTGGCAGGAGCTCAAGATGGGAAGCAGCTGGACACAGCAAAAGACTGCAATGAACTGACCCAGAGTAGAGACAAGAACTTCCTCTTATAGCCAGAGGTCAGGGGTGAAGAGGAAGGTGCACAGAACAGGAAACTATAAATAGGCAGGAAGCTGCCGCGCGCACGCCTTAGGAGGCACAGTGCACAGACAGGACCCGGAAGCAACAAGACTGGACAGGCCCGGCAAGTACATAGCAGAAAAAAGGGCTGCTGGGACCCCTGCAAGGAGCCCCAGCAGAGACATGGCAGGCACGGACAGGCCGACGGTCCAAGGCAGTTACCGCGGCATGAACCGTGACAAGAAGCCACATTTCTGTTTCAAAGGACCATGATTATTGCTGTATCTCAAAGCTACATGACCCCAAAAAATTATAAATATGAATTCTCAGCCATTATTAAAAAATTGTGAGGAAGAAATGCCACTTAAAAGCCACATTTCTGTTCCAAAGGACCATAATTATAGCTGTATCTCACAGCAACATGACCTCGAAACCATTGACAATGCGAAAACTTCTTAAGATAAAGTAGTAATGGAATACGGTGTTGTCATGAAACCTTGGTGTCTTTTACAGTCTCCTCACAGCAAAACCAGCAAAATGAACTGCTGGAAATTGAGAATAAAAATTGCAGTAAGAAATGATCATTTTAAAAAAAAGTTTTCAAGAGGACCATTTCTGTTTGAAAAGGAATGTGAAGTAGACCGGCAACTAATCGGTGACCTCGGAAATTGGGGCCACAACATCATCAGAGATCCATGCCTGATTCATCTTGATGAAAGTCAAACAATCCACATTATCTGTGGAAAGCCGGATGCGTTTGTCTGAATGACTCCTCCAGCTTTTGCTGAAGGTCTGCTCAGATATGACGCTGGCTGCTGGGCAGGACAACACCTCTATGGCGTGACGAGCCAGCTCGGGCCATTCGTCCATTTGGATACCCAGAAGTCTCATGGGTCCGGAACACCTACCAAAACATCGGGGTTGAAAAGAAAGATAGTCTTTTGCACCATGATCTTAAGCTGATCTCTGTGTGTTGGATGTGTGCCCTGCATTGCATGCGTTGGGTGAGGTGGTAAATAAAGATTGCCAGAGGTCACCCATTAGGCTTCTGCCACCTTGCCTGCTGCTGCCGCTACGCCTACTTGGCACTCTACTGCTGTCACGTCGCTGATGTTGTTCCACCGTGACATTTGGGGAACGTGAAGCAGACGCAACAGATGTCTCCAGTTGATCAATCAGCAAGGTCTCCATTTCCTGCATTTTACTCTCTATTTGGGTGGATGGAAGGAAAGTGCTGAGTTTTGTTTTGTACCGGGGATCCAGGAGGGTGGCCACCCAGAAAACTGTTTTCATTTTGATGGCCTTAATGCGAGGATCATGTTGGAGGAAATGGAGCATCCAAGCACTCATGTGAGAGATGGAGCCTCTGGGTCGGGGGCACTAGCAAACTGATTTTCCCTCATCTTCCTCCTCCGCCTCAAATTCGCGGCAACCTTTTTCCCAAAAGGCAGGGACATCGGTAACGTCGGTGTCTAGGAATACCTCCTCCTCCTCCTCTGCTGCCTCCGGCACGGGCTTCAACACAGCCCTGACTTACCTGAATGATGCACCCTGAGAGCTAAAAGCGCCCCCTTGCACTAGCTCTGGACCCCGAACCACGCCTAATGAAGACCGATGAAATTGTGAAACTGTCGGGCCTTGTGGATTTGACGGAGAGAAAGGCTCCGTGTTCGCATCTGTGTCCTTCTCCTCCTCCGTCGCTGGCGGGACCTGTTGTTTCAGAGTGTACAAAGATCGTTCCAAAAACTAAGATCACCACAATGCTCATGCTGACAAGGGCATCGTCCGACTGACCATTTTGGTGGCTTCTTTCAAAACTGGCAAGGATGGTGCAGAGCTCTTTCACCTGCCTCCACTCTCGGTGGCTCAACACCCCGCACCGCTGCTTGTCAGGCCATGTGTCACTTCGTACTGCGTAATGGCATTGCGCTGCTGCCACAATCGCTGGAGCATGTGGAGGGTGGATTCCAACGTGTTGCCACGTCAACAATGAGACGGTTGATGGGGAGGCCGAGCTGACGCTACAACGCAGCCAGGCGGGACGAAGCAGGGTGCGAACGGCGGAAGTGCCGACTTAGACTTCGAGCCTTCCTCAGCAGGCAGTCCAGACCCGGGTAGCTCTTTAAAAATTTCTGGACGACAAGGTTCATGACATGTGCCAGGCAAGGGATGTGCTCCCGCCTACAGATCTTAAGGGCGGCCAGCAGATGTCGCCCGGTATCGCAACCACCTTGCCCCGGCACAAGGTTCTTGTCACCCAGCCAGCGCTCGGTCTCGTTGCGGAGAGCCGTCCACAGCTCCTGACCTGTCTGTGGACGGTCTCCAAGACAGATTAATTTCAACATGGCCTGGTTTCTCTGGGCACGTGATGCCACCAGTGGACCTTGGGGGAAAGAACCCTGCACCCCTCCCTGCGGTTTTGAAGAGCGTGCGCCGAGCCTGAGAGCCATCGTCACCCCCAGGGACATCCACCCAAAATCACCAGTGAGCTGTCACAGAGATATAGCGGCCCTTTGGGCCCTGCTTACTAGTCCATGTGTCGGTGGTCAGATGGACTTTTCCGAACACAGATGCAGACAACGCCCTTGAAATTTAAGATGGGCACGTGGCTGGCCAGGGCAGGGACGGCTTTTCTGGCAAAGAAATGCCTGCTTGGCGTCTGGTATTGGGGGCAGGCAAGGGGCCCTGACGGTGGCGGAACCCCTCTGTGTCCACCAGACGGAAAGGCAACATTTTCCAGGCCAAGAGCCTGGCAATGCCGACATTCAGGCTTTTGGCTTTAGGATAGTTTGGGTTAAAGTGTTTCTTCTGCTCCCAAACCTGGAAGACAGAAGGCTGGCTGCTAGACTGGCCGCTTTTACGGCGTGCAGGTCGTCCAAACTGGAGGAAGGAAAGGGGTAGGGTGGGTCTCTGGTGGTGCTGGTGGCACTCGGGCGACGGTGGGGGCGGATGCGGAGGCTGATCCCTGGTCATGACTCTAACAGACATGGGCAGCTGAGGAACGCTTGGGGGTGGCGGAGGAGGCGGAGACAGAGGGTGTGACAGTGGTTGGAGGCCCGGCGTCGGTCTGGCCTTTTTTGGCCAAGTGTTGCCTCCATTTCAACCATGCAGTCTCTGCATGTGACGAGACATGTAGGTGGGGTTAACACCTAAGGTTCCTGCCCCTACTTATGCGTTTACGGCAAAGGCGGGATATGAAAATCGCTGGGTGAATCAGAGGCTTGCTCCAAGAAGGCCCAGGCTTGAGAAGTCCTGGACCTTTTTGACGGCGATAAGCGAGGAGCGGGGTTTGCGCTGACCATGGCTGGCGGAAACATATCAGCGGACTTTTGCGACCGCCCTCTCCCCTTTTTTAGGCGGAACCCGTACTGACACTACCCCCATCGTCTTCCTCCTCGTCCAGTGATGAAGCGCCCCGCAAGCAAATTCTGCTGAAAAGACCACGTTGGATCCGAATGTCGTCATCATCATCATCAACACAGGTGACTTTGTCGTCCTTGAATTCTGCTTCCAGGAGCTGCGCGGCTACAAGCAGAGGTACTGCAAGGCGTTTGCCGACCGCCCGGTTTTATGCCGAATTGACGGCTTCCTTCTCCTCCTCTGAGGCATCAGTAATGTCTGTCAGAGCAGAGAAAGATCATATCTTTGCTCTTGATGTTTTAACATGCATTCTGACCCCAAACCTCATTATGTCAACAAAGAGGTTTCAGAAAATGGATTATCCACAGTGGTGGGGACACAAGTTGACATTTGGGGCTGCTTTTCATGTTGGACGGATGCTGGTGATGCTAATGACGACCATTTTGGGCCATGACTGGGGAGGACGAGGAGGGTAAGACTGCTGGATGCAGGTGTGCATTAACACTGTCAAGGACAGATTGGCGACGCTTGTTCGTTACTGAGATTCACCAGGGCCCTGACCCCCATTGATGAAAGGCTCTGACGGTCCTGCAATGATGATTGCTGGGCATGTGTGTTGTCGCCAGCACTGGAAGAGAAGCACCTTCTCTACGTACTCTACCTCCATGTCCTACCCCCTCTTTGCTCGCTATACCACCTGGAATTTCGTCCTGTTCAGGAAATATACAAATTTGAGAGGTTATGGAAGAGTTTTGGAAAGACTCTTATCACAGCCTATTCTCAAATCCCTCAAATCAAAAACAAAATTGCTGGATTCAAATGATAACTGCAAAGTAGATCTATCAACAAGCTGGTCTACGCCCAAAGTGAAAAAACACGTATCTGAAATGTAATTGGATAATAAATGGTATTTTTTGGGCACCTATCAATTCACTGTGGTGGAATAATAAAATTTGCAGTAGCAGTATTCAACATTTAAGTGCAAGGTGCATCAATGAAACAAAGCTGTTGTGGACCAAAGTCAAAAAACACGTATCTGTAATGTATGTCGGATAATAAAAGGTATTTTTTGGCACCTATCAATTCACTGTGGTAACTTACCACAATTGCTAGATTTCAAAGATTTAACTGCAAGGTGGCTCTATCAACAAAACTGGCCTGCCGCCAAAGTGAAAAAACAGTATCTGAAATGTCATTCGGATATAAAAGGTATTTTTTGGCACCTATCAATTCACCTTCGGTGGACCTAAAAATTGCAGTATTCACATTTAAGTGCAAGGTGCCTCAATGAACAATCCTGTTCAGTGAGCCAAAGGTCAAAAAAAACACGTATCTGAATTTATTCGGATATTACAAGGTATTTTTGGCACCTATCAAACCTGTGATGATTGCTGGTGGATTTAATTAAGATACAAGGTGGATTTATCAACCAAAGGTGTGGATTGGCAAAATTGATAAATGAATAGTGTTGAGCGATTTTTATCGGACAAAGTTGAAATCGGCACGGTTTTTATTGGTAATCGGATTTTTTTCCTATCACGACGATAATTAAGTTAAAAATTGCGAATAATCTATTAATATCGCGCCATTTTGGGCTTCCTGACATTTTTGGCGGCCAGGACAATAGCTTACAGAATAAGAGCAGGGGAGATGTGTGTGCGACGTTCTTGACTGGGATGTTGTACGGTTGCGATTGGCTGTAAAAATCACATGACATCGTTTTAACATAGAAACAGCCCTTCCTGTTCTGCCTCAGTCTCTCTCAGAGTCTCTACTAGTTGGTCGTCCAACCGTCGCTCTGCATGTCTCCAAACTATCAGCGAATTCAGACTATTTTTTTCAACAGAGAAACCTCTACTATTAGCTGGTAGTTAGATTAGACATTGGAAGAGTTTAGGTAGTTAGAATATTTTAAAGCTGCATACTATCGCTATAAAGTCACGGGTGGGGGGAGCGGGTGGGGGGGGGCGCGGGGGGGGCCCGCCGGGCGACACAGACAAGCTCTATAAAGGACACTGGAATAAAGTTCACCAAGACTTAGTGTAGACATTTGCACTGGCAAATCTTTATAGTAACAGTTTGCTATTGAAAGTTTTCCTGGATATTGGGACAGTGTGAACTTATATTGTTTAAAAACACATCATTTTCTCGTTAACTGCAGCGTCTCTTTCTTAGGTGCCAAAACTCCAGTTTTATTATACAGTAAACATTTCAGTTAGGTGTTCTTTTTTCAATTTTACCCATTCCACATTTGTGATATATCCCACCTATGCACTTATATTAGAATCCAGCAATCTAGTAGTCAGCACAGGTTGATAGGTGCCAAAAATACCTTGTATCATCAGAATCTATAAAACAGATAGTGTTTTTCTGCACTTTTGCGCCCAGTCCAGATTTGTTCATTGAGATAGCTTTGAAACTTTATATCTTATACAGCAATTTTATAGTCACCACAGGTGAATTGAAAAGGTGCCAAAAATACCTTGTATCATCGAATCTATAAACGATACGTGTTTTTTGACTTTGGCGCACTGCAAGCTTTGTTCATTAGATAGACCGTGCACTTATATCTTTTACCAGCAATTTTATAGTCACTACAGGTGAATGAAAGGTGCCAAAAAAATACCTTGTATCATCCCGAATCTAATAACAGATACGTGTTTTTTTAATTTGGCGCACTGCATGCTTTGTTCATTCTGATAGCGCTGCCACTTCATATCTTATACAGCAATTTTATTTAGTCACCACAGGTGAATTGAAAGGGTGCCAAAAATAAATTGTATCATCCGCGCAATCTATAACAGATACGTGGTTTTTGGACTTTGGCGCAACTGCAGCTTTGTTCATACAGATTAGAGTGCACTTATATCTCAATTAACAGCAATTTTATAGTCACCACAGGTGAATTGACAAGTACAAAAAAAACTTGTTATTTATACCGAAAACAATATCAGATACGTGTTTTTTGCACTTTTGCCCAGTCCAGAGATTTTTTAAATTTGAATCCCAGCAATTTTGTTTTGATTAGAGGGATTTGAGAGAGAATGCGCTAGTGATGATTTGCAGTCTGTTAATACATGACCTTTCCAAAAACTATTCCATTCCTTCTCAAATTTTTTATTATTTCTTAACATGGAGAGAAAATACTAGGTGGTAAGCGTGCAAAGAGGGGGGTATCACATGGAGGGTAGAGGTTACCAGAGAAGGTGTCCTTACCAGTGCTGGCAACAACACGCCCATGCCAGCGGTAGGATCATCGGTTGCAGGACCAGTCAGGCCTTGTCATCGCTCGGTTCAGGACCCTGTGAATACTCAGTAATGAACAGCGCTCGCCATCTCTGTCCTTCAGGTGTTTAATGCAAACCTGCATCCAGCAGTCTTACCCTCCTCGTTACTCCTTCCCGGCACAAATGTCATTCTCAGGCATCCATCCTCATCCATCCAAACATGAAGCGGAAGGCAGACCAAATGTCTAACGTGTTACCCAACACTGTGGATAATCCATTTTCTGAAGACCTCTTGATGACAAAATGCGGTTGGGGTACATGAAGGCATGTTAAAAGATCTAGAGGATGATTTAGTCGGCATCTGACGCCCAGTTACTGATGCCATCAGAGGAGGATGAAAGGAAGCCGGTAATCGGCAAAAATCCCTGGCGGCCTGCTACGCTTGCAGGTGCCCCATGACTCTGTAGCCCGCGAGCCGCCCTTCTGGAATGCAGAATGTACCGGGACGACTAAGTCACTGTGTTGATGATGATGATGACGACATTGCGGATCCATCCCTGGTCTTTTCCGCAGAATTTGCTTGCGAATGCGCTCATCATCGTGGACGAGGAGGAAGACGTGGGGTAGTGTCAATAACGGGTCCCGCCACAAAAAAGGGAGAGGGCTGGTCGCAGAAGTCCGCTGATATGATTCCGCCAGCCACGGGTGCCAGCGCAACCCGCTCTCAATTAATCGCCATCAAAAAAGGTCCCAGGACCTCTCAAGCCTGGGCCTTCTTTGAGCAAGCCTCTGATTCACAGCGATGTCATATGCCGCCTTTTTGCCGAGTAATCGCATAAGTAGAGGCAAGACCTTAGGTGGTTCTAGACACAACATGTTAGTCACCATGCAGCGAATGCATGAGTTGAAATGGTGGCCAACACTTGGCAAAAAGAAGGCCAGACCGACGCCGGGCCTCCAACAATGTCACCACCCCTCTGTCTCCGCCTCCTCCTCATACGCCATCACCAAAGCGTTCATCAGCTGCCCATGTCTGTCAGAGTCATGATCAGGGATCAGCTTCCGCTTCAGCCTCCACCGTTCGCCTCGAGTACCACCCAGCCACCACCAGAGACCCATTTTATTTTTCACTACCCCCTCCCGCCAGTTTGACGACCGGCACGCTGCACAGCGGCCAGTTCTAGCAGCAGCTCTTTGGTCTTACAGGTTTGGGAGCAGAAAGAAAAAACACTTCAACCCAAAAACCCATCCCAACGCCCAAAAGCTGAATGTCGGCATTGCAAGGCTTTGGCCTTGGAAATCGTTACCTTTCCGTTCTGGTGGACACAGATGGGTTGCCCGTCTTGGCCCCACCCCTCGACTGCCCATTACAAGATGCCGAGCGGCATTTCTTTGCCATGAAAGAAAAAGCCGTACCTGCCCTAGGCCAGCACGTGTCATCTATTTTTTCAATGAGCGTGTCTGCTTCTGTGTCCGGGGAAAAGTCCTTCTGACCAACCGATCTCATGGACTAGTTGTATGCAACGGCCAAGGCCGCTATATATCTGTGACAGCTCACTGGGTGAGCTGGGTGGTGTCGCTCAGGGGGGTGGACGGTGCTTCAGGCTCGGCGCAGCTCTTCAAAACTGAGGATGCGTGCAGGGTCTTTCACCCAAGGTCTCTGGTGGCATCACGTGCCCAGAGAACACCAAGCCGGTTTTGAAATTAATCTGTCTTGGAGAGACCGTTCCCCAACAGGTCAGGAGCTGCGGACGGCTTCTCCGCAACGTACCGAGCGCTGGGCTGGGTGACAAGAACCTTGTGCCAGGAAGGTGGTGTGCACTGGATAACGGGCGAAATCTGCTGGCACCGCCCTTAAGATCAGTAGCTGGAGAGAAAACATCTATTGCCTGGCACATGTCATGACCTCGTCGTCCAGAAAATTTCTAAAGAGCTACCCGGGGGGTCTCGGACGCATGTGGAAGAAAGCTCGAGGTCTGTAGTTAGCACTTCCGCTGTTGCACCTGCTTCGTCCCGCCTGGCTGTGTGTTGCAGCGTCAGCTCGGCCTCCCAGGTAAACCGTCTCATTGTTGACGTGGCAAACACGCTGGAATTCCACCCCCTTTTCCACATGCTCCCAGCGTTTGTGGGAGCAACGCAATGCCATTACGCAGTACGAAGTGACACATGGCCTGACAAGCAGCTATGTGGGACCTCGGGGTGTTTGAGCCACCGAGAGTGGAGGCAGGTGAAAGAAGCTCTGCTCAGCGCTTGCACGTTTGAAGCGCCACCAAAATGGTCAGGTGCGGACGATGCCCTTGTCAGCATGAGCATTGTCGGTGATCTTAGTTATGGAGCCGACGTTTGGGACATCTGTAACAATCAGGTCTGCCAGCGACGGAGGAGGAGATCCGACACAGTGCGGACTCGGAGCCTTTCTCCTCCGTTAAATCCCAAGCCCGACCGTTTCACAATTTTATAGGTCTTCATTAGGCAGTGGTTCTGGGTCCAGGGCTTAGTTGCAAGGCGGCACCTAAGACTCTCAGGGTGCATCATCTGAGGCATGTCAGGGCTGTGGTGTGTTGAAAGCTGTGCCGAGGAAGCGAGAGGAGGAAGAGGAAGAGGTATTCCTAGACACCGATGTTTTCTGACGTCCCTGCCTTGAAAGAGGTTGGCGCGAATTTGAGGCGGAGGAGGAGATGAGGAAGATGACTTTGCTAGTGCCCCTCAACCCCAGAGGCTTGGGTACTTATGGCTCCATCTTCACATGAGTGCTTGGATGCGCCATTTCCTCCAACATGACCTCGCATAAGGACATCAAAATGAAACAACAGTTATGGGTAGCCACCCTCCTGGATCCCCAATACAAAACTAAACTCAGCACTTTCTTCCTCCACCCAATTGAGAGGAGAAAATGCAGGAAATGAGACTTTGTGAATTGATCAACTGGAGACATCTGTTGCGTTCTGCTTCACGTTCCATTAAAATGTCACGGTGGAACAACGCAGCGTCGTGACAGCAGCGAGTAGAGTGCCAAGTCGCCGTAGCGGGTAGCCAGCCAGCAGCAGCAGACGTTGGTGGCAGAAGCCTAATGGTGACCTATGGCAATCTTTATTTACCAACTCTCTCACCAACACATGCAATGCAGGGCACACATACAACACCCAGAGACCAGCTTAAGTCATTGGTGCACGATTATCTGCGTCTCAACACCGATGTTTTTGTTTGTGTTCCGGACCCAATAGACTTCGGTGGTATCAAAATGGGACGAATGGACCCGAGCTGGCTCGCCACGCCATAGAGGTGTTGTCCTGCCCATCAGCCAGGTCATATCTGAGCGGACCTTTAGCACTAGCAGGATGGAAGTCATTACAGACAAACCGCTTCCGGCTTTCCAAAGATACTGTGGATCGTTTGACTTTCATCAAGTGAATCAGGCATGAATTTCTGATGATGTTGTGGCTGCGGGCCCCAATTGCCGAGGTCACCGATAAGTTGCTGGTCTACTTCACAATCATCTCCAACAGAAATGGTTCCTCTTGGAAAAAACTTATTTTTAAAATGGATCATTTCTTCTGCAATTTTTTATTCTCAATTCCCAAACAGTTCATTTTGCTGGTTTTGCTGGGAGGAGACTGTAAAAGACACCAAGGTTTCGTGACAAAACCATATTCCATTTACTCACTTCATCTTTAAAATTTGTCGCCATGTCAATGGTTTTTGGGGTCGTTGTTGCCTCTCAATTTTTAATAGTGGCTGAGAAGTCATTTTTATAATTTTTTGTGGTCATGGTGCTGTGAGATACAGCAATAATCATGGTCCTTTGGAACAGGGGAAATGTGCTTTTAAGTGGCATTTCTCCCTCACAATTTTTAACAGTGGCGGCTGAGAAGTCATTTTTATAATTTTTTGGGGTTTCATGCATGCTTTGAAATGCAGCAATACTACAGGTCCTATTCTAAAAATGTTGTTTTATAGACATTTGTTCTTCACAATTGTCCAAAAGTGGATCATGGGTCATGTTTTGATTTTTGGGGAATTTTGCTGTTGACATGCTGCATATACTAAGGTGTATTATAAAAAAAATGTTGATTTCCTAACAGACAAATTGTTCTTCACAATTGTCAACGAGTTGCTTTACTCAAGGGTGATGGTGCTGTCAGGAAACAGGAATAGGTAGGACACTGGTTATGGAACATATTGCAAATATGACTTGTTTTTGCAAGAACTTTAAATAGCTATTCAATCCCTGTTATGAGACAAACCACATTTAATACAATTAAAAAGAGAAACAAAAACATGGGTGGAGATTCCATCCATTTTAAAAATGTGTTTTCTAGACTTAAACTACTAAAAAACTTGCATGTACAAAATAGCCTGGTAAAATATTTCATACCTGGAATTGTACAAGGGAGGTACAGGAAGACTAGACCAGATTTATGTTATTCAGAGGAAACATGGAGTATGGAGCACGGACAAAGAACAAAGGAACACATGACAATTTCATCCAGCACGTTGAGTAAAATGAGAAAAAGGAATGCCATGATAAAGGGCCCGCCCCGGGTGTAACAGGTGCGTTAACCACCCAGTATTTTCCAAGTGAAGTCTATGGGTCCGCACTCATACGGAGGGGCAAGCGCTACCCAGGTATTGTCTGTGTACTGAGGAGGAAGGCTGGAGTTTCACACTTTCCGCTTCCTCAATCTGCTTCAGCACGACAGTTTCGTTGCTTGCTGTCTTCAGGGCCATTTCAACCTGCGTGTTAATAGATGACGGACGCCAGACTGGCTCTCACCGCACCTCACTGTAACTCGGTACTGGGTCATACTGCAGGTCCAGGCACAGATATAGTCTATGTTCCAGGTGTAAACTAAAATGGTGGTTTGAAAGACTCCTTTTTTCCGGCACTTTTTAATCTGAGGTCATGCGGTTTGGGGCTCATGCTTTGGCCGAGGACAGATATAGTCCTATGTCCAGTGAATCTAAGATGGTGGTTTAAAAGGACCCTTTTTCCGGCACTTTTTATTCTGGGGCTCATGCAGGTTTGGGGCTCATTCTTTGGCCAAAGACAGATATAGTCTATGTCCAGTGAAACTAAAATGGTGGTTGAAAGCTCCTTTTTACCGGCACTTTTTAATCTGGGGTCATTGCAGTTTGGGGCTCATGCTTTGGATCAGGGGACAGATATAGTCTATGTCCAGTGAATACCTAAAATGGTGGTTGAAAGACTCCTTGTTCCAGCACTTTTTAATCTCGAGGGTCATGAGATAGGGCTCAGCACAGGAACTGACACCGCCCAAAATTTACACATTGCTCTATAATACAGAGAATGTGCTCAGCACAGAAGCCTGACACCGCACAAACTGATACATCATCAGCTCCATACTACAGAGGAATAGTGACTCAGCACAGGAACCTGGACACCGCCAAACCTTACACAAAGCTCTATTACTACAGAGGAATAGTGCTCAGTTACAGGAGCTGACACGCCAAAACTGTTCACATAGCTCCTATACTACAGAGAATAGTAGCTCAGCACAGGAACATGACCCGCCAAACTGTTACACATAGCTCTATAATACAGAGAATAGGCTCAGCAACAGGAAACATGACACCGCCCACAAACCGTACACATAGCTCTATACTACAGAGAATAGTGCTACAGCACCGGGAGCCTGACACCGCCATAACTGTTACACATAGCTCTATACTGCAGAGAATTGTGTCGGCAACAGGAGCATGACACCGCCAAACTGGTACACATAGCTCTATACTACAGAGAATAGGGAACTCAGCCCACAGGAACCTGACACGCCAAACAGTCAATTTACACTTAGCTCTCTATACCTACAGAGAATAGTGCTCAGGCACTGGAGCTGACCCCGCCAAACTGTACACATAGCTTATATGCAGAGAATAGTGCTCAGCCAAAGGAGCCTGACACCGCAAAACTGTACACATAGCTCTATACTACAGATGAATATGCTCAGACACAGGAACCTGACACCGCAAAACCGTACACATAGCTCTATACTACAGAGAATAGTGCTCAGCACAGGAGCCTGACACCGCCAAACTGTACACATAGCTCTTTACTACAGAGAATAGTGTAGCACAGGAGCCTACACGGCCCAAACTGTACACATAGCCTCTATTACTACAGAGGAATAGAGTGACCTCAGCCAGGAACCTGACTCCGCCAAACCGTACACATAGCTCTATCTACAGAGAAATAGTGCTCAGCACAGGGAGGGGCCTAAAACCACCGCCAAACTTTACACATAGTCTATATACAGAGAATAGTGCTCAGCACAGGAACCTGACACCACCCAAAACTGTACTACACATAAGCTCTATACTACAGAGGAATGGTGCTCAGCACAGGACCTGCACCGCCCAAACCGTACACATAGCTCTATACTACAGAGAAAGTGCTCAGCACAGGAGCCTGACACCGTTCAAACTGTACAATAGCTCTATACTGCAGAGAATAGTGCTCAGCAAAGGAGCCTGACACGCCAAAACTGTTACACATAGCTCTATACTACAAGAGAATAGTGCTCAGCAAGAAGCCTGACACCGCCAAACTGTACCACATAGCTCTATACTTACAGAGAATAGTGCTCAGCACAGGAGCCTGACCACCGCCAAACTGTACAACATAGATCTATACTACAGAGATTAGTGACCTCAGCACAGGAATACCTGACTCGCCAAACCGTACACATTAGCTCTATACTACAGGAGGAATAGATGCTCAGCCACAGTGTGCCTAACACCGCCGAATTTTACACATAGCTACTATACTACAGAGAATAGTGCTCAGCACAGGATACCTGACAACCACCCAACTGTACCACATAGCTCTATACTACAGAGATAGTGCTGTGCACAGGAACCTGACACCGCCAAACGTAAATATAGCTCTATACTACAGAGAATAGTGGGGGCTCAGCACAAACCACCTGGACACACCCAAACTGTAAACATAGCTCTATACTGCAGAGAATGTGCTCAGCACAGGAGCCTAACACGCCAAACTGTACACCATAGCTCTATACTACAGAGAATAGTGCTCAGCACAGGAGCTCTGACACCGCCAAAAAACTGTTAAACATAGCTCTTTACTACAGAGAATAGTGACTCAGCACAGGAGCCTGACACCCGCCAAAACTGTACACTAGCTTTTTTCTATACACGAGAATAGTGCTCAGCAAGAAGCCTGACACCGCAAAACTGTTACACATAGCTCTATAAAACAGAGAATAGTGATCAGCACAGGAGCTCTGGACACCGCCAAAATGTACACATAGCTCTATACTACAGACCAATAGTGCTCAGCAAGACGCCTGACACCGCCCAAACTGTACCACATAGCTCTATACTACAGAGAATAGTGCTCAGCACAGGAGCCGCCCTGACTCCGCCAAACTGTTCCATTAGATCTATACTACAGAGAATAGTGACTCGCTCAGGAGCCTGGATTACGCCACAAACTGTACACATAGCTCTTTCTACAGTGAATAGTCTCTGACAGGAGCCTGACACCGCCCACCAAAAAACTGTAACATAGCTCTATACTACAGAGAATAGTCATCAGCACAGGAGCCTGACAACGCCAAACTGTACACATAGTCTATATACAGAGAATAGGCTCAGCAGGTTTGGGGGGCTCATGCTGCTTCCCGGGCAGGGATATTCAAGGGCCCAGTTAAGAAAAAAATAGGTTCAAATAATACTGCCTTCTGGCACTTTTTTTTTTGTGGGTCATGCGGGTTTAAGGGTCATGCTGGGTAAAAGACGGGATAGAAAATGTTCAGGACTTTTTTTTGTGGCTTTTATAACCTGTGGTTGCCAAAGATTAGAGGTATCCTTTTGACTTTTGGGTTTAATTCCAGTTTCCCAGCCCTGTTTGGGTGTAAAAATGAAGGTTTGTTGCCCCCATAACTTTAATGGTCCGCTCCTAATCGATGCTCACATCGAAAAAACCCTTATCGAGAGGGCCGACTATCGACTATCGCCGATTCGTAAAAACGTAATCGTAAAACACTAAAAAATGAACCCCTATTAAATGTATACTGATAATAAAAGGGGTTTTGCCCCCTAACAAAGAGCCTGATTACTAAAAAAGATGTGTATCCTATAATTCGGCTGCCCAAATTTCCGGGAAAATATTTCAATAGAAAACTGTTAATAATAAACTATTGAAATGTCTCAAAGTCTTGGTAAACTTTACCCAGTATTCTTATAGAGCTTGTCTATCGTAAAAAAAAAGATTTTTTTGGCACCTTTAATCACCTTGGTGATATAAAATTGCGGGATTCAAATTTAAGTGCAAGGTGGATATATCAAAAAAAGGGGAAGGGGAAAAATTGAAAATGAACACCTAGAAATGTATCTGATAAAAAAAGGGGGATTTTGCATCTAACAAAAAACCCTCGTTACTAAAAAGATTGTATCCTAAAATTCAGGTGGCCCAATATCCAGGAAATTTTTTAAAGAAACTGTTAAAAAAAAAGTATTAAAATGTTACACTATGTTTGGGTGAATTTATCCGTTTTCTTTATGAGTTGTCTTGTTTCCCCGCGGGGCCCCCCCTCCGTTCCCCCCGTGATTTTACAGATAAGCTCCTTTAAAATCTCTCCTAACTATATAAAATCTTCCAATCCAAATCAAAAAAAATTGAAGGGATCAACTAATTTAGAGGTTTCTTGTAAGAAATTAATAATTTCGCTGACTGTTTGGAAACGACGCACCCCCTTTCCCCTTTTGGACGTGAAAAACATGAGCTGAAAACAAAACGCTGTTCATGAAAAACGGGTCATGTGTTTTTTCCCCCCCAATCGCAACCAAAAACCACCCCAGGATGACGTCGCCCCAACATCTCCCCCGGGGCCTTATTCTGTATCTGTTTGCGGGCGCAAAATTACAGGAAGGGCCCAAAAAGGCAATATCTTAATAGTGAGCACAGTTTTAACCAAATTTGCATGATCTAAAAAATCCGATCATATAAAAACTGTGCCGATTTAAATTTTTGTCGTAATAAGCTCAACCTATTTTTAAATTTGACTATGTTTAACTTAGACACACTATGAATATGCAGAATGCTGAATAATGATAACATTTTGAAATTAAGAGTTTGCAGATGTTATTTTTGGCTTTGACCAAAGTCACATAAAATGGGACAAAACCATATTTAAGTCTTTATAATTTTTTTTGGGTAGAGTGTCTAGACATTACAAAACGTCGAAACTAGTCTTTCTTCAAGGGGGTTTAGAGGGCTTTCATATGTCAATTCAATAAAAAGTGGATCAGATTTGGTAAAACTAATATATCAATTAATGGAAATAAGAAAATAAGAAACAGGTTTTAAGCATGATTATTGCATAAGATGTCTTTAAAGGTCAAAAAGATTTCCATCTGGAGATTATAAAAAATTTACTAAAGTATGCGATCTTAAAAAATTTTCTTAAATCCTAGTCTTACAATTCACCATTTCTCCATTTGTCTGGGTTTTTAACATAAAATGTTACTTCTATAGTGGAGGATTTTCCCCTAAATTTTTTATTTTAACTACAGTATTAATAAGGGTTTAAAAAAGACAAAATTTTAAAAGTTCAAATTTTTAAAACCACTTTGGAAAGGGGTGGGGACCTTCCCTTTTAAATTGAATACAATTAAAAGAGTTTAGCTTTAACATAATGTCTTATTTCTAAATCAACCACCCCGAAAGCGTGAAAAGTTAAGATAAAATACTGTGCTTGATAAATTTGTGCTATCGTTGTTTTTTTTGTTACAAACTATATATATATATATAAAATTTTATATATATATATAATATATATATATAAAATAAATATATATATATATAATATATAAAAAATTTTTAAAAATATATAAATTTATTTATCGCCACTAAAGCTGGACATACTTTTTAAACCCAGAATTTTAAAAAAACAAAACCAAGGGAAAAAAAAAAAATTTACATTTGAAAAAGCCGGTCCCCCTTTACTGAGGGTCCCATTTCTGGATATAGACTGAGATCAACTATTGTCAAATAATGATATGGAAGCTGAATGAGAGGGCTTTAAATCTAATTTGGGAAATTTTATTGCAAAATTAATTCCCAACGGCAACAAGTGTAGACAATTAAAAGTAAATTCATCATGGCTTACACCTTCTGGAAAAAGCAATAAATAATAAAAAAAAGCGCATGTAGAAAATATAAATTGTAGGGAGCAGCTTTGGCATTTAAAAATTCTTAAGTTCTGTCTATGCAAAAGAGGAGAAAGTAGCTGATTTTGGTTGTACCAGTGGAGGCAGGACCAGTACTGGTTTAGATGGTATCAGTGCTAATATAGGTGGTGCCAGTGCTAATGTAGGTAGTGCCATGAATTTACTTTTAATTGTCTACACTTGTTACGTTCGGGAATTAATTTTGCAATATAGTTGTAAGTTGTGCCAGTGCTGATGTAGGCAGTGTCAGAGCAAATATAGATGCAGATATAGGTGGTGCCAGTACTAATGTAGGTGACACTGATGTGGTGCTTATGTAGGCAGTGCCGCTGTTGATGTAGGCAGTAACCTGTAGGCAGGACCCATGCTGATGTAGACAGTACTATTGCTGATGCAGGCAGTACATGTGCTGATGTAGGCAGTACGTTTGCTGATGTAGCTGGTGTCAGTGCTTAAAGGGGTTGTCTCATTACAAGGATTGCTTTTTATGTTAAAGGGTCTTTCAAAAAAAAGTCCTCTTGCAATATTTTGTCCATTAACATATTTCCCCCTAGTCTGAGATATCCCCCTTTGTGTGGCTTCTCAACTCCTAAAGGGCCTTTAGCTAAAAGACCGTTCAAAACTCTCCTGTAGGTGCCAGGGCCCGGTTTTTTTACTACAAACCTGGCTTCTACAGTACTGCCAAACCCAGGGAAAGCCCGGGAAAAAACTCCCTGAATTCAAATGAAACCCAAGGGAAAAAAGAAAATGAGGGAAATGAATCAATGAAGTTTTAGGGGCAAACCAAATTTAATAGGGGATGCCATTGCGGGTAATACCCCTAATGAAAAATTATTTGGTGAATTTTAGAAATGGGCCCAAACAAAGTTTAAAAAAGCTAACCTGAACAAGGCTCGGGGAAAAAGATGGTTTTTTACCAAAAGTTCTTCAAGGACACAAACCCTTACGTTTTTTACCCCCTACAAAAATTTTTTTAGAGAGTCCCCTTTGTGACGGGTAAGGACAAAAAGGGGTTTTGGGACAAGACCAAAAATGGGTTTCCCCTTTTCAAAAAAGGATGTAGTTCCTGCCCAGGTATTTTTAACCCGTTCCGTTTAACATCTATTGTGGGAAAAAATGGGCCCGAGGGCTCATAAAGGGTCTAATTTCAAGGGAAAATACAGGGATTGTGGAAGAAGCCCAAAATTAATGAAATTTCCGCATGGTTTTACTAAGGGCGAAAGTTTAGGGGGCCCAAACCCGAACCCTTTTTTTTTGAAGAGGGGAGTTTGGAAAATCTGGAAAAGCCCAGGGAGCTGGGAAAATTTGGGGCTTGCAAAAGGGTTTTTAAAAAAAGATCCCAATAAGCATTTTTTTTATAAATTAAAATCTAAAGGGTTAGAAATAATTGTGTTTAACTGGATTGAAAACTGGCTATCGAGTCGTACGAGTGGTTGTTAATTATTCCTACTCTGAATGGTCCCCGGTTATAAGAGGTGCCCCAAAGGTTCAGCATTAGGTCCACTTTTTTCAATTTATTATTGATATAGATCATGAGATTAGTGTATTGCATGTAGTATAAAGTGCAAGCAGACCTGGACACAGTGAGCGTTCGGGCATTTCCCTTTTGGGAAAAGAGGAACAACCGGGTAAATTTTTTAAATTTTTCAAACTGGGTATGGGTTTTTTTTACAGATTTATATGTCTTTTTTGGGGGGAGGGGGGACTGGGGGGAAACGCTTATTGAGAAAAGGGTCCGGGGGTATCGTAGACTGCAAAAACACAAGGAATTCCCAAACAGCTTTCCCCCCAAAACCAGCAAAAATATTGATATGTATTAGAAGACCTTGACTCACAGGGGAAAGGTAGGGGCATTTAAATTTTGTTACACAAAGTACTGGTGCAACTTCATCTGGAAATTGCAGTTCAGTTCTGGGCACCAATCCATAGAAAGGCCCCATAAGTTTTCCATGGGGGACGTATTACAGCTGGATACAACCCAGACTTTGTGTGACTACATGTATTAACCATATTGTTTTGGATCTAGATATTGAATTTTTGGATAGAAATAATCTTCTATTTATCTGTCTATATTATTTTGGAGGAATAATTCAAATCAGTAGCATTTACATGTGTTCTTACCAATCTATAAGACTTCAATCTTCCACTCTTAGTAGTTTTTATAACACATATACTGCTAAAAGATTTGGAGTGTCAAGTTTGTATGAGCACAACATATGTGCTTGGATTAGTTAAAGGGGTTTTCCAACTAAGAATATATCACTTCTCCATAGCACAGTGATAAATGTAAGTTCGCTTGGACCCCCACTGCTAGGAATCCCACTGATCACACATTTATTACTAATCCTGTGGTGATAGGTGATAAATGTTCTTTGTGGGAAAACTTCTTTAAATGATAAAAAATGTTGCTTGTTGCCACCCCTAGTAGGAGCCTAGGGGATTACCTGTATACTATTTTTATTACTGACTAGAATATTTATATTGTATGCATTTAGCTACTAAGCATCCCTTAGTGGAGACTAGAAGAACTTTATCATTGAACCAGATGGCTCTACAGGGGAAAAATCAATCTTCAACCTCTATAAAGATATGGTATGAAATTAATCAGCACAGAGTTCTTGACCTGTATAAGTGTGGTATCTATGGTAGATACTCTCTTTGAGATAGTGACAATCATTCTCGACAAACGTTAAGAAAGCCTTTTATTAAATAGAGATTTAATGAATGCATTGACAATCAATCTTAATTAAGTGGCAGATAAGCGCAAACAAAGTATGTAAAAATATTTCTAATATATCTGTAGAATTTACATATCAGTTTTTAAAAACAAACAAAACAACTTTTTAACCCCTAAAGCCACCTTGATTTAGCTATATGTTAATGATGACCTTGCATAAAGCATTTATGAAGTACAGTTATGTCAGGATGATTGAAGATGGAGATGTTCCTGTCCAGTCAACGTCAGGAGTCTGGCTGTGACTGTCAGTCATACATGACATATGAAGAGTTTTACAGAAAAAGGGAACTCCCTCTGTCTGCCCATCAGCAATTCTTCATGAGATTGCAAGGGTCGTTACCATGGCTACAAGGGTTTTAGCAAAGGCTGCCAAAGGTACACGTTTATTAGGCAATGCAGGGGGGCTCATCATGCTAGCTGTTAGTATACTTTGGAATGCTAACTATATATATTATATATATATATTTTATTATATATATCATATATATATAGTATTTTTAGTATAATTACTTCAAAATAAAACTACTATAAACTACAGCCCATCCCACAAAAATAAGTGCTCATGAATGTAAAATCTCACAAAAGTTATTGGTCTAAGTATGTCACAAAAAAAAATTTACCTTTTTTCAATACAAGTTTTTTATTGCATGCTTTTTGTGTTGAGCGATTACGTTGGGCTATCGGACATCGATCGACAGTCGGATTAGTTGGCCACATCATAAGGTTTTCGATAGTCGATAGGTCGATCATCTCGTATGGACCATTTAAAGTCTATGGAGAGCACAACACCTTCAATCTTTACACCCAAACGGGCTGGAGAAGCTGGAATTAACAGCCACAACAGTTCAAATGGATACCTGCTACATTCTTCTTAGGCACAACACTTAGGCGATAAAAGCCACAGGGAAAAAAGTCACACACCATTCACTATCCTGTTCTTGTACCACAGCATGACCTTAAACCTGAACACCCACAAATTAAAAAAGTTGCCAGAAGGCAGTATGATAATGATCCATCATTTTACTTGAATGGAACATTGAATATCCCATGTCCTGGAACGCAGCATGAGCCCCAAACCTGCATGACCCCCTCATTTAAAACGTGCCGGAAAAAGGGAGTATTTCAACCACCATTTTAGTTCACTGGACATTGAACTATACCTGTCCTGGGCCACAGCATGGAACCCCCAAACCTGCATGACCCCCACATTTAAAAAGTGCGGAAAAGGCTAACGTCTTTCAACACCATTTTAAGTTTCACTGGACATTGTCTATACCTGTCTGGGACAAAGCATGAGCCCAAACTGCTTAACCCCAGATTTAAAAAGTGCGGAAAAAAGGAGTCTTTCAACCACCCATTTTAGTTTCATGGACAGTGACTATACTGTCCTGGGCCACAGCATGAGACCAACTGCATGACCCCCACATTTAAAAAGTGCCGGAAAAAGGAGTCTTTCAACCACCATTTTAGTTTTCACTGGACATTGAATATACCTGTCTGGGCACAGCCATGAACCAGCGGCCGGAGTTACAGTGGGTGCGGTGAGAAGCCCAGGTGGCCGTCCGTCATCTATTAACACGCAGGTTAAAATGCCCTGATGACGCGAGCAACGAAAACTGTCGTGAGGAAGCAGAGTTGCAGAAGCGGAAGTTGAGAACTTCAGCCTTCCTCAGTACACAGTCATACCTGGGTAGCGCTTGCCCCTCCGTATGAGTGAGGAACCCAATTGAGGCTTCACTTGAAATACTGGTGGTTAACGCTCCTGCTTTCACCAGGTGCCCTTATCTTGGCATCTTTTTCTCATTTTGTACTCAAACGTGCTGGAGGAAATGTCTATGTACTTTGTTCTCTGTCCGTGCTCCATACTCCATGTCATCTGAATAACTACATTGGTCAAGTTTTCCTGTATCCTCCTTGTACAATTCAGAGGTTTTTTTTAACAGCTATTTTTGTACATGCAAGTGTTTTAGTACTTTAATTCTAGAAAACACATTTTTAAAATCGGATGGAACCCCACCAGTCTTTGTTTCTTTTTTTTAATTGTATAAATGGGTTTTTTCTCAATAAAGGGGGTTGATAATGTTAAAGATCTTTTCAAAAACAAATCATTTGCAAATGTTTTCCATTAACAGTTCCTACTATTCCTGTTTTTGACAGCACCAACCTTTAGCCACTCTTGACCCTTGTGAAGAAAAAAGTCTTAAAAACAAAAATTTTTTAGAATAGGACCTTAGAAAGTGCATGTCACGCAAAATCCCCCAAAAATTCAAAGATGACCCTTGAGCCATTTTGGGCAATTGGAAAACAAATTCTGTTAGAAACAAAATTTTTAGAATAGGACCCGTAGATAGGTGCATGTCAAGCAAAATGCCCCCAAAAAATTCAAAACAGACCCATGAGCCATTTTGACAATTGTGGAACAAAAGTCTTTTTAGAAACAAAATTTTTTTGAATAGGGCTGTGTATTTCTGCATTTCAAACAGCATGACCCAAAAAATTAAAAAAAAAGAATTCTCAGCCACTTTAAAAATTTTGAAGGGAAAGCCCCTTAGAAGCCCACTTTCGTTCCAAAGGACCTGAATTCTGTAAAATCCGCAACAGACCCCCCAAAAAAAAATTTTTAAATAAAAACTTCTCCCACTGTTAAAAATTTGAGGAGAAATCCACTTAAAAAAGCCCCATTTCGTTCCAAAGGACCATGATTTTAAGCTTTATTCACACAACTGACCCCCCAAAAAATTATTAAAAATGACTTTCCTCGCCCTGTTAAAAAAATTTTGAGGGGAAAACCCCAAACCCAAACCAAAGGGCCCAATGTTTAAAAATTCCCCCCAAAAAATTAAAATGGGTTTATTTGTTTTTGTAAAAAAAACCTTGGGGCTTTTTAAGTTTTTTTTTTTCCCCAAGCAAAAACCCAAAAAATTTAAAAAGAGAATAAAAATTTGCCAAAAAAAAATTTACATTTTAAAAATTTAAAGAGG
>JAODAL010027433.1:0-54975 GCA_025379985.1 Phyllomedusa bahiana
CCCCTTTTTATTTCAGTATACATTTCAGATGGTGTTCATTTTCAATTTTACCCAAAATCTGTGACTGTTGATATATACCTTGCAGTTAATTTTTACAATCCGCAATCTTGAAGTCAGACAGTTTTTTTTTTGCCAAAATACCGTGTACAGAAAAACATCACAGTTAGGGTTTTTTTTGACTTTGCGCACCCAGCATTGTTCATTGAGCGCATCTACAAAAAATTTAAAACAGCAATTTTTTTTCCCCAAAAGGGTGAATTGACGGGTTTGCAAAAAAAATACCGTGTATTTAAAAAAAACAAAACGTACGTTTTTTTTTGATTTTTAGCGCCCCCAGCTTTGTTCATTGACGCAGCTCCACGTAAATTTTAAAAACAGAATTCTTAGTCACCACGGTAAAATTGAAAGGTGCAAAAAATCCGTGTTTATACGAAAACTAACAATCGTGTTTTTTTGACTTTTGCGCACCCGCTTTGTTCTTTTACGCGCTCCAGTAATTTAAAACAAAATTTCTATAGTCACCACAGGGGGAATTAAAGTGCAAAAAATAACGTGTATTTAAAAACAAAAAACACATAGGGGTTTTTTTCTTTTGCGCACCCGCTTGTTATTGAGCGCATCCACGTAAATCTTAAAACAGAAATTTCTATAGTCACCACAGGTGAATTAAAAGGGTTTAAAAAAAATACCGTGTATTATCGAAAACATAACACATACGTTTTTTTTTGCTTTGCGCACCCAGCTTTGTTCATTGCGCGATCCACGAAAATTTAAAACAGCAATTCTATAGCCCCAACGGGTGAATTGAAAGGTGAAAAAAATACCGTGTATTATACGAAAACATAACCATACGGTTTTTTGATTTTGCGCCCCAGCTTTGTTCATTGACGCAGCATCCAAGTAAATCTTAAAACAGCAATTTTATAGTCCCAAGGTGAATTGAAAGGTGAAAAAAATACCGGTATTTTTGAAAACTAACGATACTGTTTTTTTTGACTTTTGCGCACCCAGTTTGTTCTTGACGCGCATTCACGAAATTTTTTAAAACGCAATTCATATTCACCCAGGTGAATTGAAAGGTGCAAAAATACCGTTGTTTTATACGAAAAACATAAAGTTCATTTTTTTTTCCCACTTTTGCCCAGCCCAGATTTTGTTTATAGACACCTTGCAGTTAAAATTTGAATCCAGCAATTTTTTTTTGTTAGGGATTTGAAAATAGCTGTGATTTCCCGTCTTTTAATAAAGACTTTCCAAAACTATTCCATCTTCCAAATTTTTATTTTTCTGAAGGAGCGAAATGAGGTGGTAAGCGAGCAAAGGGGGGGGGTAGCACATGGAGGTAGAGGTAGAGGAGAAGGTTTCTCTTCCAGTGCTGGCGACAACACGCATGAGCGGATCGTCAGTTGGGGGACCGTCAGGCCTTCATGCTGGGTCAGGGCCCTGTGAACTAAGTAAGAACATTTGTCGCCAAATTTCCTTCGTGTTTAATGAAACCCTGCATCTAGCAGTTTTACCTCCTGTCCCCCCAGTCAGGGCCCACAAATGTCGTCACGCTATCACCCCGTCCAACATGAAGCACCCCAAAATGTCAATGTGTCCCACCCTGTGGATAATCCATTGTCTGAAGACCTCTTTGATGACAAAATGCGGTTGGGTTAAGAAGGCATTTAAAAGATCAAGAGGTGATTTGTTGTTTGCCCCAGTTACTGATCCCATCAGAGGGGGGAAAGGGGGAACCAGTAATCGGCAAAAATCCCGGGCGGTCGGCAACCCCTTTCGGCCCCCTTGCTTGTAGCCCGCGTTTCTGGATCAAAAAAGTCGGGACGACAAAGTCACCTGTTTGATGATGTTGATGACGACATTGCGGACCCATCCGGGTCTTTTCTGCAGAATTTGCTTGCGAGCGCTTCACAGTGGATAAGGAGGAAGACGATGGGGAGTGTAAATACGGGTCCGCCACAAAAAGGGAGAGGGCGGTCCAGAAGTCCGCTGTATGATTCCCCCAGCCAGGTCGCGCAAACCCGCTCCCGCTTATCCCCGTCAAAAGGTCCGGGCCCTCTAAAGCCTTTGCCTTCTTTTACCAACCTCTTGATTCCCAGCGTGTCAATGCCCCCTTTTTGCCGTAAACGCATAATGAGGCAAAACCCTTTAAGTGGTTAAAACCACCCCCAAACATGTCTATCAAATGCAGCGAACATTTTTTAAATGGAGGGAACACACAAAAAAGGCCAGACCGAGCCGGGGCCTCCAACCACTGTCAACCCTTGTCTCCGCCTCCTCCCCCCCCCCCGCCACCACCAAGCTTCCTAGGCCCATGTCTCTCGAGTCTGTCGGGATCACCCTCCGCTTCAGCCTCCACCGGCCCAGTAAAAAACCACACCCCAGAGCCCCACCCTACCCCTTCTCCTTTCCCGCCATTTGACGACCTGCACCCCGTTCAGCGGCCGTCTAGCACCCAAACCTTTGTTTTCCCATTTGGGGAGGGGGAAAAACACTTTCCCCCAAACCATCCCAAAGCCAAGCCTGTGTCGGCATTGCCAGGTTTTGGCCTTGGAAATGTTGCCTTTCCGTCTGGTGGAAAAAGATGGTTCCGCCACGCATGGCCCCCCCTTTTGCCCCCAATACCAGATGCCGGCGGGCTTTCTTTCCCCAAAAAAGCCGCCCCTGCCCGGGCCCAGCCAGTGCATCAAAAAATTTCAAGCGCGTTGTTGCATCTGTGCCCGGAAAAATTTCCATCTCCCACCGACACATGGATATAAGCACGGCCAAGGCCGCTACTCTTGTACGGGCTCACTGGGGAGCGGGGGGGTTGGAGTCTCTGGGGGGGACAGGGGCTCTCAGGCTCGGCGCACGCTCTTAAAAAACCGCAGGGATGGTGGGGGTTTTTTTTCCCCCAAGGTCCTTTGGGGCATCACTCCCCAAGACACCAGGCCGTGTTGAAATTAATCTCCTTTGGAGCCCCTCCACACACAGGTCAGGAGGTGTGGACGGTTCCCCCAAACGGCCCGAGCGTGGGGGTGACAAAAACCCCTTGTCCCAGGCAAGTGGTGTGGATAAGGGCAAATCTGGGCCGCCCTTAGATCGGAGGTGGAGCACTCCTTGCCGGGACATGTCTGAACCTTGTGTCCAAATTTTAAAGAGCTCCCCGGGGTCTGGATGCCTCTGAAGAAGCCTCGGGCCCGGTTCCCTTCCGCTTTCGCACCTCTTCGTCCCGCCGGGTGCGTTGCAGCGTCGCTCGGCCCCCCCGGGTAAACCGTCTCATTGTTGGTGGCAACACGCTGGAATTCCCCCTCCACATGCCCCCGCGATTGTGGGGCGCTAAATCCCATTACGCGTTCGAAGTGAACATGGCCTGACAACAGCGGTGCGGCCCTCGGGGGGTTTTGAACCACCGGGGGATGGGGGCAGGTGAAAGACTCTGCACCACCTTGCCATTTTGAAAAAAACCCCCCAAAATGGTCAGTGCGGACATGCCTTGTAGCATGAGCATTGTGGTGTTTTTGTTCTGGGAAAGATCGTTGGACATCTGAAAAATCAGGTCCCGCCAGCGACGGAGGAGGAGAGGACACAGATGCAGACACGGGCCTTTCTCTTGTCAAATCCACAAAGGCCCCACGTTTCTCAATTTTTCAGTCTTCATTAGGCTTTTTTCAGGGCCCGAGTAGTGCAAGGCGCACCTCAGCTCTGGGTGATCATCTGAGGCAAGTCGGGCTGGTTTAGCTGTGCCCGGGGGAAGCGGAGGAGGAGGAGGAGGGGGGTATTCCCCAGACACCGACGTCCCTGCCTTGGAAAGAGGTCACGTGAATTTTAGGCGATGAGGAAAATGAGTTTGCTAGTGCCCCTCAAACCCCGAGGGTTGGGAACCAAGGCCCTCTCTCACATGAGTGCTTGGTGCCCTTTCCTCCCAAAAAAATCCCCGCATTAAGGCCACAAAATGAACAACGTTAAAGGGGGGGCCCCCCTCCTGGACCCCGGGAAAAAAAAAATTCAGCAAATTTTCCCTTTACCCCCCCAAATAGAAGTAAATGCAAAATGGAGACCCTTTCGGATTGATCAACTGTTGCGTCTGCTTCCGTTCTTCAAATTCACGGTGGAAGAACGCCAGCGAAGTGAAGAGTAGAGTGCCAAGTAGCCGTTTGCGGAAAACGACCGGGCCGCAGCGCGGCAGCGCAGCAAGGGGGCAACCTAATGGTGACCCTGGGAATCTTTATTTACCCCTCACCAAAGCATTCAATGCAGGCCAACATCAACCCCGAGACCAGTTTTGTCAGGTGCCGCTTCTGCGTTCAACCCGATGTTTTTTTTATGGTTCCCGGGCCCAATAGACTTTTTGGGGATCCAAAATGGACGAAAGGCCCCGGTGGTCGCCACGTATGAGGTGTTGTCCTGCCCCGCAGCCAGCGCAATCTGGGGACCTTCACACGCTGGAGGAGTCATTCAGACAAACACATCCGGCTTTTCCAAGATAATGTGGATCTTTTGATTTCATCAAGATGAATCAGGAGGACTCTTATGAGTTTGGCCCCCAATTGCCCGGGTCACCCATTTGTTGCTGGTTCATTTCACATTTTCCCTCCAAACAGAATTTTTCCCCTTTTAAAACTTTTTTTTTAAAATGATCATTTCTTACTGCAATTTTTTTTTCTCAAATTCCCCAAAAGTTCATTTTGCTGGTTTTGCTGTGAGGAGACTAAAAGAACCAAGGTTTTATGACAAAACCAATTCCTTTACCACTACACTTGAATTTTTTCCATTTTAATGGTTTTGGGGTCATGTTGCTCCAATTTTTAACAGTGGCTGGAATCTATTTATAATTTTTTTTGGGGGCATGTTGCGTGAAAATACCAATAATCAGGGCCTTTTTGGAAAAAGAAATGTGGCTTCTAAGGGCATTTCTTTCCCTTTTTAAATGGCTGAGAAGTCATATTTTTATTTTTTTGGGGGATGTTTTCTGCGAGTAAAGCTTAATCATGGTCCTTTTGGGAAAAGAAATGTGGCTTTCAAGTGGCTTTTTGCTTCACAATTTTTAACAGTGGTGGAAGTATTTTATAATTTTTTTGGGTCTGTCTTTGAATGCAGCAATAAAGTCTATTCAAAAAAAATTTGTTTCAATAGACATTTTTTCTTCACCATTTCAAAAAATGGCTCATGGGTCATCTTTTGAATTTTTGGGGGGCATTTTTTCTGTGACTTTTAGTTTTACAGGTCCTATTCAAAAAAAAGTTGTTTCTAACAGCATTTGTTCTTCACAATTTTTCCAAAAATGGGTAAAAGGGAAAACTTTGATTTTTGGAGGGATTTTGCCTTGAATGCAACTGTATTTAAGGGCTATTCTAAAAAATATTGTTTCTAAAAAGACATTTGTTCTTACAATGGGAAAATGGGTCCAAGGGTGATGGTGCCCGTCAGAAACAGGAAAAGGGAGGACACTGTTAATGGCATATTCAAAATGAATTGTTTTTGCAAGTCTTTAACATAGCTATCAAACCCCCCTTTTTTGAGACAACCCCTTTAATCAATGAAAAAAGAGAAACAAAGACATGGTGGGATTCCATCCGTTTTTAAAAATTGGTTTTCTAAATTAAAATCTAAAAAACTTGCATGTAAAAATAGCTGTTAAAAAAATTCCTCGTTTTTTACAAAAGGGGGTACAGGAAAAATTGACCAATTGGTTTATTCAAGGCCATGGAGTATGGAACGAACAGAGAACAAAAGTACAAGACCCTTTCCCGCTCGTTGGAGTAAAATGAAAAAAAAAGGAGCCCCAAAATAAAGGGCACCTGGGGAAAAGGGGGGTTAACCACCCGAATTTCCAAGTGAAGCTCAATTGGGGGCCACACTCATTTCGGGGGGGCAAGCGCTACCCCGGGTTTTTACTTGTTATGAGGAAGGCTGGAGTTTCACACTTCCCCTTCGCACTCTGCTTCAGCAGACAGTTTTTTCGTTTGCTGCGTCTTCCGGGGCATTTTTAACCTGCGGTTAATAGATGACGGACGCCAGCCTGGGCTCCCCGCACCCCCTGTAAAATCCGACCCCGGGGCATGCTGTGGCCCCGGGCAGGTATAGTCAATGTCCAGTGAAACTAAAATGGTGGTTTAAAAGACTCCTTTTTTTTGGCACTTTTTAAAAGCGGGGGGGGCTGCAGGTTTGGGGCTCAAGCTGTCCCCCGGACAGGTATAGTCAATGTCCAGTGAAACTAAAATGGTGTTTGAAAGACTCCTTTTTCCGGCACTTTTTAAATGTGGGGGTCATGCAGGTTTGGGGCTCATGCTGCGTTCCAGGACAGGGATATTCAATGTCCAGTTCAAGTAAAATGATGGTTCATTTTCATACTGCCTTCTGGCACTTTTTAATTTGTGGGTGATGCAGGTTTAAGGGTCATGCTGTGGTTCTTAGATTGTAAGCTCTTGCGAGCAGGGCCCTCACACCTTTTGTCTCACCTGTAAGTAGCTTTCACTGTGTAATGTCTGTCTTTTGTCTGTAATTATACCCTCTACATTGTAAAGTGCTGCAAAATATGTTGACGCTATATAAATAAAGATTATTATTATTATTATTATTATTACTACAAGACAGGGATAGTGAATGGTGTGTGACTTTTTACTGTGGCTTTTATAGCCTAAGTGTTGTGCCTAAGATGTACCAGGTATCCATTTGACTGTTGTGGCTGTTAATTCTAGCTTCTCCAGCCCTGTTTGGGTGTAAGAATGAAGGTGTTGTTGCTCTCCCATAGACTTTAATGGTCATCGCTCATAATCGACTGCTCACTATCGAAAAACCTTATCGATGGTGGCCGACTATCGACTATCGCCCGATGTCGATAGCCAACGTAATCGCTCAACACTAATCACCACCACATAGTGACTGAATAATATTGACACATCATGACCACATATCACCACCACATAGTGACTGAATAATACCTCTTCATCATGACCACATATCACCACCACATAGTGACTAAATAATACCACCACATATCACCACCACATAGTAACTGAATAATATTGCCACACCATGACCTCAGATCGTCACCACATAGTGACTGAATAATACCTCAACACCATGATCACATATCACCACCAAATAGTGACTGATAAATACCACCACACCATGACCACATATCACCACCATATAGGTATTGATAATATCACGACACCATGATCACATATCACCACCACATAGTACCTGAATAATGCCGCCTTACTGTTCCTGAATATAAATCATTACACTACTACCAATATTCCCAGCATACAGTAACCATATAGTGGTAGGTACCAGACATATAACTGATTATAGTGCAGGGACTTATATAACACATCTTTTCTAATGGGAGTCATTCTCTTTCCCTCTTCTTCTCCATCCATCCATGGTAACTTCTTCCGGCCACAACTTGTCTCTGCAGAATTTACCACACAAACAACTTAGACTCCTCAATTTTCTAGCATCTCCCTAGCTGCTGTCCACCTCTGTACAAACTCCTCATGGGGTGATAGTTGGAGGTATGGGGTTGAAGGGTGTGAAGCGTGAAGGTGAGTGGTCATAGAAAGAAAGGAGGAGGTGAGGGGGCAATGGGGTGATAGGTGGAGGTGAGTGGTAACGGAATGATAGGTATAGGTAAAGGCAAGGGTGTGATGGGGGAGGTGAGGGGGGTATGGGGTGTGGGGCTAGGTGAGTGGTCATAGAATGATAGGTGGAGGTGAGAGGGATATATGGTTATGGGTGGAGGTGAGGGGGCTATGGGTGATAGCAGTAGATGAGAGGGGTCATGCAATGATAGGGGAAGGTTAATAAGCAATAGACTTATGAGTGGAGGTTATGGGTCATGAAATGATAGGTGGAGGTGACAGGTGTATGGGGTGATGGATGGAGGTAAGGGATCCTGGGGTTGTATTTTTGGGAGGGGTGGTATTTTGTGTCGCCATTAGGTCACATAACACAATGGAAGAGGGCAGGGCCAGGATAGGAGGTACAGTCCATAGCTTCTAAGCACAATCTTTAGGGGGGACACAGAGGATGAACCCCACCAGAGATTGTGCTACAGCTGTTGCCTGAACCCCCCAGGATAATTTTGTGCGGCAATAACATTTTTTTTTATGTTTCTATTCCTCTTCAGATTCCCACATCTAGACTACACTGGATTCCTTGGTATAAGTTGGATTAGCATTGGATCCATTTCTTTAATAAAATGGTCAAGGGGGCTGGAGGTAAGTAGGTCCTTTTCAAGTAGGTAGGTAGATAGAGTCCCTTCTAGTAGATAGGTAGGTAGATAGCCCTAGTAGATAGGTAATTAGATAGGGTTTCTAGTAGGTAGGCAGGTACATAGGGCCCTTCTAGAAGGTAGGTAGATTAGGCCACTTCCAGCAGGTAGGGAGGTAGAAAGGGCCCCTTCTATTAGGTAGGCAGATAGATAGGGCTCCCTCTAGTAGGTAGGTAGATAGGGCCCCTCTAGTAAGTAGGTAGGTAGGTAGGTAGGTAGGTAGGTAAGTAGACAGAGCCCCTTCTACTAGGTAGGAAAGTAGATAGGGTTCCCTGTAGAAGACAGCTAGTTAGATAGGGCCACTTTTAGTAGGAAGGTTTATAAGGCCTAATGATAATAATAATAATACTAATAATAATAATAATAATAAGAATAATACTCACCTGTCCATTGTTCTCCCGAAGAACACCTCTCTTTGAATCTGGAGCAGTTCTGGCATCTACTAGGCCCCAAGCCTAGACATAGGTTTGGGGCATAGTACAGGCAGTGGCATGACATCATTACATCACGTCGAGGCCTTCTGTGGGATAAGCTGCCGGGATGAGCGAATCACGACTATTTTGCCTCAGCCGTTGCCTGCATCGTGCAGGCAGTGGCTGTGATCGCTGAAACACTGAATCTATGTGACCCAACGATGCAGTTGTGTGGGGATGGGAGCCTGTTGGTCTCCTTGGCTTAGGGGCCCAGTCACAAGTGCAACCACAGTGACCCCTGTAGCTATGCCACTGCCTTGAGATTACTACCATTGCAAGGATCCTGCCAGCATTTGCATGCTTGTGGAGGCCTTTTTTTTAATTACCTGTTTCTTTGTTTGCAAAAATAAAGTGTCAGGCTGATGATCTGACTCCATTACACTCCTTAATGAGAGTAAGTGAAGGCATCAGCATCCTGGACACACAGAGTTCACATCCATCATGTATTACTGGGAGGGAGACATCTGTATGAGAAATGTCTGAAACTAGGAAACTACATATCAGAGGTCTAAAATTAAATGAATGAATTCAGGTTGTAGTCTGAAACTTAGTGTCATCATTTTTACCTCAGGTAACCACTATAATATGTAAAAAATTGTATTTCGACATCAAAGGTATGTACTACCTAAAAAGGGTTTTCTCACCATATTAATTAGCTTTAAGAATGTAGGCAAATGTAAATAAAGACTATTAGGGTGTGTCCACACAGCAGTATGCAAATACCAGTCGGATTCTGATTAAAGAATCTGGCTGGTATTTTGACATCTTTTCTGTGGTTTTGGGGGACGGTTCTGTCTGTGGTTTGCGGATTTGCCTGTCCCCATCAACCACTGACATGTTCATGAAGCCGTGCTATGTTCTAAGTTTTTTGGAACGCCGGCAGTGTAAAAAAACATCCTGCAGAAAATTCAATGTGGGGACTGCTGAACGGCTTTCCTATTAAAGTCTTTCAGGATGGTTGACAGTTGGTTTACAAACGGCTTTCACATCCAAAAACCCTCTGTAAATCTGACTGAAAAACCTGCCGTGGGGACATGCCCTTAATGTTCTGTTTTTGCGTCCTTTTAGAGTTAGAGCAGCTTACAGATATGTTTTTTTAATACCAAAAAACAAAAACTATAGTATGCTGTATTTGTAAAATGCACACAAAATACAGCTAAAAACACAAGTTTTTGTAGAAACTCAACATGTAATACCACCCTTAGGCTGATTTCATATACATATACTTTTTGTGAAAAATTACACATTTTCATGGTGTTTTAATCATATTTTTTGTGGTCAGATGGTTAAATAATAATGCACTTCATGCAAAGCATTTTGGTTTGTTGCAATTTTGTGTGTCAGTGGTAATTTAATTTTTCTTTAAATTGCGGCATGTTCTGGTTAAGATATTTTTTGACATTTTTCTCATAGATTATTTGGTAGAATTGGAAACATGCTAGATTAATACATGTACAAATTAAAACTAAATAAAGAATTTTTCTAAACATACCACTAACATTTTTGGGATTTTTGGCTCTTGTTTTTTCCTCTCCACTTTACGAGAGCCATAACTTCTTTATATTTCCATCAACAGTGGGGGAAAAAGTATTAAGTCAGCCACCAATTGTGCAAGTTCTCCAACTTAAAAAGATGAGAGAGGGCTGTAATTGATACCATAGGTAGACCTCAACTATGAGAGACAAAGGGCCACATGTATGAACCTGTTTAGATATAAAGCTCTCTTCTTTGCCCATAAGTTACTATGGGCAAAAGAGTGAGTTTTAGATCTAAACAGTTTCATACATGTGGCACAAAATGAGAAAACAAATCCCGAAAATCACATTGTCTGATTTGGAAAGAATGTATTTGCAAATTATGGTGGAAAATAAGTATTTGGCCACCTACAAACAAGCAAGATTTCTGGCCCTCATAGACCTGTAACCTCTTCTTTAAGAGGCTCCTCTGTCCTCCACTTATTACCTGTAGTAATGGCACCTGTTTGAACTTGTTATCAGTATAAAAGACACCTGTCCACAACCTCAAACAGTCACACTCCAAAATCCACTATGGTGAAGACCAAAGAGCTGTCGAAGGAAACCAGAAGCAAAATTTTAGCCCTGCACCAGGCTGGGAAGACTGAATCTGCAATAGGCAAGCAGCTTGGTGTGAAGAAATCAACGGTGGCAGCAATAATTAGAAAATGGAAAACATATAAGACCACTGATAATCTCCCTTGATCTGGGGCTTTACACAAGATTTCACCTTATGGGGTCAAAATGATCACAAGAACGGTGAGGAAAAATCCCAGAACCACACGGGGGGACCTAGTGAATGACCTGCATAGATCTGGGACCAACGTAACAAAGGCTACAATCAGTAACACGCTACGCTGCCAAGGACTCAGATCCTGCAGTGCCAGACGTATCCCCCTGCTTAAGTAAATACATGTCCGGACCTATCTGAAGTTTGCTAGAGAGCATTTGGATGATCCAGAAGATTATTGGGAGAATGTCATATGGTCAAATGAAACCAAAGTAGAACTGTTTGGTAGAAGCACAACTTGTGTTTGGAGGAGAGAGAATGCTTTGGGGCTGTTTCTCTGCAAAGGAACCAAGACGGCTGATCCGTGTACTTGAAAGAATTAATGGGGCAATGTATCATGAGATTTTGAGTGCAAACCTCCTTCCATCAGCAAGGGCATTGAAGATGAAATATGGCTGGGTCTTTCAGCATGACAATGATCCCAAGCACACCGCCAGGGCAACGAAGGAGTGGCTTCGTAAGAAGCATTTCAAGGTCCGGAGGGGACTAGCCAGTCTCCAGATCTCAACCCCATAGAAAACCTTTGGAGGGAGTTAAAAGTCTGTGGTGCCCAACGAAAGCCCCACAACATTACTGATATAGAGGAAATCTGCATGGAGGAATGGGCCAACATACCAGCAACAGTGTGTGCCAACTTTGTGAAGACTTTCAGAAAACGTTTGACCTCTTTCATTGCAAACAAAGGATATATAACAAAGTATTGAGATGAACTATTGTTATTGACCAAATGCTTATTTTCCACCATACTTTGCAAATAAATTCTTTCTCATTTTGCCTCTCATAGTTGAGGTCTACCTATGATGTAAATTACAGGCCTCTCTCATCTTTTTAAGTGGGAGAACTTGCACAATTGGTGTATGACTAAATACTTTTTTCTCCACTGTACTTAGTCATATGATGACTTGTTTGTTGTGGGACAAGATGTATTTTTAATTGGCGCCATTAACCATGCCACATAATGTACTGAAGTGTGTGTGTCTGTGTCTGGGTGTGTGTTTGTGTGCATGTCTGGGTGTGTGTGTGGCATGGGTGGGAGGGGATAAAGCTGCAACTGTTATTAAGAAGGAAGGGCGAGTACAAAAACTGTGTTCTGCAGAGATCTAATGTAACGTACCGAGACAGTGGATCCTCTGGACCACCATCAAGCGATGGTGGAAGCCCACTCCAGGGAGCGGAATCTAAGTAGGACCCGGTTTTCACCAGAACCCGTCGCAAAGCGGGATGGACTTGCTGCGGCGGGAGTCTACCAGGTCGCTTCCACTGGCAGGACTTGCTTGAGGTGGCGGCCAAGGGTAGGTGTGGTACATAATCGTCAAGCAGGCTCGTAGTCGGTGACAGGTAATAAGGTCAGGGCAGGCGGCAGAGGTTCGTGGTCGAGGGACGTAGGCAAGAAGGTACGGTACACGGTAATCAGAATAAGACTTCTCAGAACTCTTTCTCAATAGGCAATGGGTACTAAAGATCCGGCGAGGTTACTAGGAAAAGGCAGGCTTAAATAGGGGCAGCGACCGGCAATAGCCAATTACTGGTGCGTTGGCCCTTTAAATTAAACACTGCTGGCGCACGCACGCCCAAGGGTGTGGGACTGTGCGCACCGAGGCACAGAGGCAGCAGCAGCAGGAGCATGGCCGGGTAAGTGAGACTCGGGATCGGCAGGGGAACGAGCGGACCCGCGACCCGACGTACAGGACGCGGCGCCGCTCAGCAGCGGGGTACAGATGCGCCTGCGACCTGGGACGAGGGTCACAGGGGCATCTGTGACAGTACCCCTTCCCCTCCCCCCCCCTCTTTCTGTTCTGAAGGAATTTCTGAATTAATGTTCTCCTCTGGCTCCCAAGACCTTTCCTCGGGCCCGAACTCCTTCCAATCAACGAGAAAATATCGTTTCCCTCTAGTCCTCCTCATACCCAAGATCTCCTTGACCAAAAAGACATTAGAAGCATCAGCCACAGACGATGGAGGGACTGTCTTTTGAGAGAAACGGTTCAGGACCAGGGGTTTTAGTAGTGAGACATGAAAGGAGTTCGGGATGCGCATGGTAGGTGGAAGCCGGAGTTTATAGGCTACCGGGTTTATGCGCTTAAGGACCTCGAAAGGTCCCAAAAAGCAGGGTCCCAGTTTGGAACTCGGGATCTTGAGGCGGACATATTTGGACGACAGCCACACCTTGTCACCCGGGGAGAAGACTGGAGGAGGACTTCTTTTATCTGCTTGAGCCTTCGTGCGTTCAGAAGCACGGAGCAGAGCTTGACGGGTCAGGGACCAGATGGCCTTCATGTCCTGGACCAAAGCATCTGCCGCCGGAACCTCAGATGGGGATGCCAGTGGGAGAGGTGGGCGGGGATGCAGGCTGTACACGATGTAGAAGGGAGAGGCAATACGCAACAGATGGTGGTTTAAACTAGAAACCAACGCTGCTCCCCGCTTATCAAAAAGTAATTAATCAGATGGGGAATAAAATATAACTTAATAATGCCTGGATAAAAAGGTAGCCATAAACTACCCAAAAAATGCAAAAAACATACTAATATAAAAAAGCGTGTCTGACCCTATATTGCCCTATAACTACTCCACAAACCCTAGCCTAATAATACGGGATATGCGCCCCAATAAGGGCGTTCCCGTCCGGAACCTAATACCTAAGATAATACCCCTAAAAAATCCCTAACGAGTCCCAACATGTTTCAATCTCTTTCATATACCAACAAAGATTTCCTCAGGGGGACTATTTTGGAAGAAAGAAAGAATATAAATACCTTGTAAGCCAAAAAAACAAAAGAGCTATATACAACAAGGCCTAGAGTTAACCAACATACAAATAACCAAAAGTGTAATCCAATAGTGAATATAAACACACCTATATAAAAAATGGACAGTTAGGCGCAATAGCGCGCACTGCCTCAGAGTATATTTATCGCTCCTAAATGCATCCACATACAAATTGTGATAATACACAAGAGAGGCAAGACTTACCAAGAATTCTCTTAACTAATCAAAAGACAGTCTAAATAATGACATGTCTATTTCAAGATACATGTCACCTACTGCACCTTTAGCATGCCAAGTACACAATGATGGGTAACAAGAATCTGTAGAAATATTAGATGAAATCAATTAGAAAAATACTCATTGGAAAATGGCCACTACGTAAGATATAATAAACTAATATTACCTAGTGCACTCGTCAATTCGCCATATCCATAATAAGCTGAATTATACAGCTCACAGACGGAGCAGACAATGCTGCTTCTACAAAAAACATAAAATAATGAAGTCTCATAAACTGCAGAGGGACGGCAGGCCAGGGCCGTCTCTTCCATTGGGCCAGTTAGGCACTTGCCCGGGGGCCCTCTAAGGTCAGGGGCCCCATCGGTCAGCTGCCTTCCCTGCCCAGTGGCAGTGAATACACCCAGGGACTGCCGTGCCTCCCTGTTGCGCTGTGCCTGCGCGCTTTATTCTTTGCAGCACAGACAGGGCGGCGCGGCCGTCAGAGCAGGGGCCGGGCTTCAGCGATGCTCTGTACGCGTGCTGATGCGGCCCCTGGGCTCCTGCCTGCACTTAACTCTTCACAGCGCAGGCAGGACAGCCCCGCAGTGAAGAAAAGCAGGAGCCAGAGTGCAGCAATCCTCCCTGCCAACCCCTGCTCTGTGCTTAGCAGGGGGAGGGGGGCCGGGACCGTGAGCTCCTGCTCCTTCAATCTGACCACGACTGAGAAGGCGGCAAGCAGTGTGAGTAGCCGCTGACAGCTGCTAAAATAAATACATCGCCTTACTGACTGTGCTCCCGGAATGTCCAGCTCCCTGCAATGTACAGAGCAGACCTGGGCACTCCATGAGCACTCAAGCTAATCTCAACACCTCTCCCTCCAAGCCTCACTGATAAGACCTGGAGATCAGTAGTCCCCAGCTGAGCCAGTGTTCACATAGAACAGATGACTGTCCCCTCTTGTCCTATTTGTTATTCATTGTAAACTTTCCCCTTTCTGCATATACACTCACCGGCCACTTTATTAGGTACACCATGCTAGTAACGGGTTGGACCCCCTTTTGCCTTCAGAACTGCCTCAATTCTTCATGGCATAGATTCAACAAGGTGTTGCAACGATGCTCAATTGGTACCAAGGGGCCCAAAGAGTGCCAAGAAAATATTCCCACACCATGACACCACCACCAGCCTGAACCGTTGATACAAGGCAGGATGGATCCATGCTTTCATGTTGTTGACGCCAAATTCTGACCCTACCATCCGAATGTCGCAGCAGAAATCGAGACTCATCAGACCAGGCAACGTTTTTCCAATCTTCTACTGTCCAATTTCGATGAGCTTGGGCAAATTGGAGCCTCAGTTTCCTGTTCTTAGCTGAAAGGAGTGGCACCGGTGTGGTCTTCTGCTGCTGTAGCCCATCTGCCTCAAAGTTCGCCGTACTGTGCGTTCAGAGATGCTCTTCTGCCTACCTTGGTTGTAACGGGTGGCTATTTGAGTCACTGTTGCCTTTCTATCAGCTCGAACCAGTCTGCCCATTCTCCTTTGACCTCTGGCATCAACAAGGCATTTCCGCCCACAGGACTGCCGCTCACTGGATGTTTTTTCTTTTTCGGACCATTCTCTGTAAACCCTAGAGATGGTTGTGCGTGAAAATCCCAGGAGATCAGCAGTTTCTGAAATACTCAGACCAGCCCTTCTGGCACCAACAACCATGCCAACGTTCAAAGGCACTCAAATCACCTTTCTTCCCCATACTGATGCTCGGTTTGAACTGCAGGAGATTGTCTTGACCATGTCTTAACATGCCTAAATGCACTGAGTTGCCGCCATGTGGATTGGCTGATTTGAACTTAAGTGTTATGAGCAGTTGGACAGGAGTTACTCTAACTAAAGTGGCCTGTGAGTGTATGATGATGTTATTATGCTAGTATGATATGATATATAATTTATATATATATATTATATTATATATATATCGTTATATAATATAGCTCTACTGTGCTTCGGGTAGTGTCCAGGTCTGCTTGACGTTTTCGAGGAGAGTAGAGCCGGCGCTGCCACATTCGGGAGCTACGGTTAGAGCAATGTATTTATATACCACACACTGCATATAAATCATATATATGCAGAGGGGGGGGAAGTGTTTACAATAAACAGCGCAAATGAGACAAGGAAGGGGGACAGTCATCTGTTCTGTTCGTTGAACATGCGCTCAGCTGGGTGGAATTATATACACACACACTTACAGGGAGTATCCATAAACATCATAATTGTTCATGTGTTTTGGCCACCTAAGCCCCAGGACACACAGCTCACTCATATTATTATATGTATGTATAGTGGTTTTTGTTTACCTCCTTGTTTTTGCGTGGTGATTCATTTATGAAGTCCCTGATTGGGTTCCGCGTCAAGGTTGCCATTTGTCGGACTTCACCACTTTTTAGTTAAATGGCTTGGAGTCGGTGAAGTCAGACATTGGCACCTTGACTGTCTGGAAACCATCAGGTACTTCAGAATGACGACCTACCAAAAACAAGGAGGTAAGACGGAAGGACAAGATCGGGGATCACTGTACATGTTCCAATTAAGAGGGTGTTTGATTATACATGACAAATACACACAATTCAAAAAGAAAGTTAGTTTTCAAAATCTAGATTAAAAAAGGACCAAATTAAACATACCGTAACTATTTTATCATGATGCGGCGTGTGACCATGGCGCTGTAAAGTGGTTGTTCTACTACATGATTCCTCTTACTCAGTCATGTTTTCTTGGCTTCACTTTGAAGTTCAGGGGGGCAGTGTTTACTGGCTTCACTAGCCTGCAGTAGAAGCGAGGGTCTGTTAGCTATAGAAACAGTGCTGGCAGCCTATCAGGAGAGATCACACAGGAGAGATGGAACCAGGTCTGTTGCTATTGCAACCTGAGAGCTATGCAGCTCCATGCAAGAGGGAATATCTAGGAATAGGAGAAAAGATAACTATTAATGGAACATATTGCAAAGTGACTTGTTTTTGCAGAGATCTTTAACATAAAAAGCAATCCTTGTAGTGATCGACCACATTTAAGATAGCTGGTCGACATGAAATGTTATGAGTTTGCTTTCATTAATTTTTCTGTAAGGGTGGGTTCAAAATACGATATTGTACATGCTGAGGTATCTCGTCAGGGTACTTGTGAAAGAAGTACCCCGACAGATACTGCGACAGAATCATAGGGAATAATGAGGAAGGTGTAGCCGCTGGATGTGTGGGGATAACATTCTGTCTATTTCTCAGTCATCTACATTATGTTTTAACAGGACTTGAATAGCATAGTTATGTTATCCCAATGGGTTTGTATGGTTTCTGCTGCAGTAACTTTTTTTCGATGGTAGCCGTAACGGATACTTGACCATGTAATTCATACTGTGAAACTCCACCCAAGTGTTGTGGTCGCCTTTGGGTGGCCCAGTGCACAGCTCTGCCCGGGGGCCCATGATGGTGTTAAGACTGCGCTGCGGCAGGCTAAGATAGTAATCAGTCTGCTTACCTCCTTAAGTGGATGCTAGAATGTAATGTGAGCAGTCAGTATTGCTACTGATGACAGTTCAATGCTGCTCTTCTAAGGACGCTGAACTCGTCCTGCATATATTTAAAGAGCGCACTCATTCAACAACTCGCTGGAGGAGCGGAAGTACGTCCCTAAAGCAACACAGCTCTCATTAGGGCGTCATAACGACCTGTGTCTGCTAAACGCTTCAGTAGTCATAAGCAAGGTATTTAAAACGTGGCAACCAATATTTTAACCCGTTAAGGACAGCTGATTTGGCCTTCCCGACCCATGGACACCTTATTTTTGAAAACTGGCATGAGTCACCTTTATGTGAGAATTACTTTTTGACACTTTTACCTATCCATTGTGATTCAGAGATTGTTTTCTCATGGACCATTGTGCTTTAAGTTAGTAGTAGAATTTATAATCCATCAATCCTTGTTTGTTGTGAAAAAAATATCAAATTTCATTGACCAAATTTGCTGAAAATTTTGCGCTTTTTGAAGTTTGCAAAATTTTGCGTGCAAGACAGCATAATTATTCACCACTCAAAAATGTTTTGATGAATAGCATCTACGCCATAGTCCACTATAGGTTTGATTTAGATTTTTTAAATGTTTTGTTTTTTTTTTTACGACATGTAGAGGGTCTTAGAAATTTAGTAGTAATTTCTCACATATTTCAGAAAATTTGCGATATACATTTTTTGTTTAGGGGACCTCACTCCAGTTCTGACGTGGTTTGTTTTTTTTTATTTTTTTTTTTGTGTTTGTTTTTTGTTGTTGTTTTTTTTTCATTTTGGTTTTCAGTTTTATTTGTCTTGTTTTTTGTTTTGTTGTTATTTTTTTTATTTTATTTCTGTATTGTGTTGTATTTTATGTATTTTTGTTTATTTTTTTATTTTTTTTTTTGTTATTTCTGGTTCTTTATTTTCGTTTTGATCTATTTGTTTTTTTATTGCTTTTTTGTATTTTTTTTTGTGTTTTGTTGTGTTATGTTGTGTTTACTTTATTTTTTTGTTTTTTTTTCATATTGTTTTTTTTTTTTATTTTATTTTTTGTATTAATGTTTTTTTTTGTGTTTTTTTGTTTTTTGTTTTTTTTCTTCTGTTATTTTTTTTTTTTTTTTTATTTTTTAATTTTTTTGGTTTTTTCTGCTTTTGTTGTTTTTTTTAGTGGCTACGATTGTTTTTTTTTTTTGTATTTATTTTTTTTTTGCGGAGTTAAAGTCCTTGTTTTGGTTCAGTAGTGAGTGTTTGATTTTTTTTATGTTATTCTTTGTTTTTTGTTTTTTTTTTTTTTGTTTTTTGTTGTTTTTTGTTTTTTTTCTTTTTCTCTTTTTTTTTTCCGTTTTTTTGTTTTTTTGTAAGGTGGGTGTATTTTTTCTTCTATTTTATTTTTTGTTATTGTTTTTTTAGTTTTTTTTGTTTTTTTGTTTGTTTTTTGTTTGGGTGTTTGTTTGGTTTTTTTTGTTTTTTTTTTTTGTGTTTTTGTTTTGTTTTTTGTTTGTTGTATTGGTTTTTATATCGTTATTTTTCTTTTGTTTTTTTTTTTTTTTATTTTTTTTTTGTTTGGTCTTTTTTGTTTTTTTAATTTTTTATTGGTTTTTTTTCGTTTTTGTTTTTTTTTGAGTTTTTGTTTTTAGATTATTTTGCGTTTTTGTTGTGTTTTTTTGTGATTCTGTTTCTGTTGTGATGTTTATATTTCTTCGGGTTTTCTTTTTTGTTTTTGTTTGATTGATGGTTGTTTTTTTTTTGCTATTTAACTTTGTTTGATTTCGGGTTTTTTTTTTATTTTTTATTATTTTATTTTTTTTATTTTTTATAGTTTGTTTGTTATTTTTTCTTGTTTTGTTTTTTTTTTGTGTTTTTGTTTGTGTTTTGTTTTTTGTTTTTTGTTTTTTTGGCCGTTGGTTTTTTTTTACTGTAGGTTTATATGTTTTTTTTTGTTATTGGTTTTAGGTTTTGTTTTTGTGTTTGTGGTTATTATCTAATGTTTTTTTTTTATTGTTTTGTTTTTTGTCTGTATTATTCTGTCTGTTATTTTTTTTTCGTTTTGTTTATTTTGTTGTTGTTTTATCAATTTGGTTTTGTTTGTTTTTGTTTTTTACAATTATTTTTTTTTGGTGTGTGTTTAGTGATGTATGTGTTTTGATTGTGTTTTTTAGTTGGGTGTTTATCTTTTTGTGTTCTGTATGCTTTGTCTTGTCATCTTTGTTTTTTACTTTTGGTTGGTTGATTGGTTGAGGGGCCTGATCTGTTAGATACCCATAAATGACGGCCTTCTAAGAAACAACCTTAAGTATTTTACAACAGTGTTAGGAAGTTTGTTAAACCCTTTAGGTATTTCACAGAATTAAACGGCAAAGTGGAGGTGAAATTTCAAAATTTCACTTTATTTTGTACAGGATTTTCAATATTTATCATGTATTCACTGAATACGGTAAAATGTGACAGGTAAAATGCAACTAAATATCAGTTCCCCAGGTCTGCGCCATTTTTAGAGATATCCCATATGTTGGACCTAGTGCATTGTTTGGCTCACATAAGCCCCAGACTAGGAGAAGCACATACCGGGACTCGAGGTCTCCTTTTCAATAACGATATTATTTAGGCGCCATTTCAGGTTTGGGGTACACCTAATGAGCTAAAAAACTTAATAAACACCCCTAAATAGGACCACATATTGGAAAACTACACCCCTTAAGGAATTACTATCCAGGGGGGGCATTGAGTATATAGGACCACAGGTGATTTCAGCAAATGTTTTTTTTAGCAATTAGGCTGTGAAAAGTAAAAAATAAATTTTTTCCAATAATCAGCAATTTTAGCTTAAAATTTTTCAAATATACAAGGAATCCTGGAGAAAAAAGAACTGTAAAAAACTTTGTTTAAGCAATTTCTTCCAAGTTGGCAATACCCTAAAATGTGGGTGTTAAATGGCTTGTGTGGGCGCATGGGCAGGCGCGTATAAGGGAGGGAGCACTATTTGGCTTTTGGAACGCAGATTATGGTGGGGCCATGTCGACATTTGCAACAGCCCAATGTAAGCAGAACAGGGCGAAACATTACAGAAAGAAGTGCCCTATTTTGGATTCAACACCCATCAGGGGATTTCATCTAGGGGGTGTTCTGTGCATTTTGGTGATGCACGTTGTTCCATATTTTTGTTAGCATTGGCGGGCAATGAAAATGGGGTGGGTAAGGAAAAGACGCAGTTTCAGTCATTGTTTTTTGGGTTTAAATTTGTACAGCCAACACTTTATGTTGTTTTTTCTATTAATGCCGTGTGCAGTGTACAATGATAGTGATAAACTTTATATGGGGTCGGTGGTACAATTACAATGATATGAATTTTATATAGTTTTTTTTTGGTTTTATTAGCTTTTTACACGCAGTAGATTTACGTCTATACAAATTGCGTTTTTATGTTGTGTCCTATTTTGACAGCCATAATTTTGTTATTTTGTGTGTGCGCAGAGTGTGTATGGGCTTGCTTGTTTTTTGCGCTGGGAGTACGCGGGATGAGTTGAAGTTTTTAACTGGGTACCTATTATGTGAAGCTATGATAGACTTAGTTCCACTTTTTATAGGTTTTTGTGAGATGTTATGAAACAAAAATACAAGCAATCTTGGAGTTAGTGTTTTTTTATTTTTATTATTTTATAGTCGTGTCACTGTACGCGGTTATTTATGACTTGGTAGCTTTACTCAGAGCGGTCAAATACAATGATTACTCGATACCAATTTGTATATATTTTTTTGTTTTACTGCTTTTATACAATACAAACTATTTTATTCAAACAGGAAAATACGTTTTTGATCACATTTAGTTTGAGAAGCCCAGATAACTTTTCATATTTTTCTGTGCTTGGACGCTGTGTAGGGACTTGTTTTTTTGCGGAGAGAGTGTGCAGTTGTTTTATCGTATCATTTATTTGTTGGGGACAAGCTTTTTGAATGCTTTTAAAATCCATTTTTGTGAGGCAGGGTGAAGAAAATACGCTGCAATCCTAGTAGTGTTTTTTATTTTTATTTTTTAACAGGGTTCATGCCGGTGCCAGTATCGTGAAAGTTAGCTTTACTATTTGGGTCGCTGCGATTATGGCGCATACCTATGTTATAATAGTTTTTGTTTACTGTTGAAGCACTTTTAAAAAAAAAGGAAAAGTGTTTTTAGTGTGTCTAAAAAATAGTTATATGGCATCGCTATCTTCTGAGAGCTATAACATTTTTTAGATTTTTCCGTTTTTATACAGCGGCTAGGAATAAGGACTTCCCCCACTTTTTTTTTTTGCGGGGACGAATGACATTTTAATAGTATAAAACTTTGGAGTTTATAGGACGTTTTTGATTCGCTTTTATTCCATTTTTGTGCTGGGGGATGATGAGAACAATCAATCTTTAATGTCTGTGATTGTTTTTTTTTTTTTTTTTTTTGCAGTGTCAGGTACGGGTTTAATTAACAAGACAGATTTTATAAGGCAGGTTATTCCGCGAACGCCGTGGCGATACACATTGGTGTACTTTTATTTATTTTTGATCTTTGGTTTAGGGGCGGATTGCCGTTTGTAAGGGGAAAGAAGGGCGGTGTTGTACGTATTTCTTATTTTATTTTTCGTGTTTGTGTTTTACTTGTTTTTCACTTTTTTTTACTTTTTTCCAGCTTTTTCACATTTTTATTTTACTATCCCATAGGGGATTTGAAGATGAGAGATCTTTAGACTCTCTCATTCACTAGGACATACAGCTGCTTAGCTTGTTGCTATGACTGGTTCCTGATTATGACAACTGTCAGTCACGTGGCGGGCCATGTGCACAGGGCCAAGCGGCGGCATAGTGGAGTCACAGACCAAGCCGGAAGCATTTCTTGCCTTCCGTTGGTGGTGGTGTCTGTAAGAGAGGCAGGAGGCCGACGGATCGCCCGAACGTTGCGCCTGCTGCGCCGACAGAGACGCAGGAGGAGGCGATCCGGGGTCTGGCAGGCCGATATGGATGCGGGGATGTCAGCTGGTATATATACAGCTGACAACCCGCGCGATCGCCGGCGAACTCTGACTTATTTTAGAGTGTCGCGCGATCCTACAGGACGTCATCACTATAGTCCAGGTGGCCGTTACCCCCGAAACGACCTGGGTATGGATAGCAGCCAAGGTCGTTAAGGGGTAGCGTAAAGTGCAACACAGAGATGGAGTGCTATCAATGATAAGAAAGGAAAACATATAATTTTTGCTGAATTAATGGAAGAGGCAATACATACCGGATATTAAATTAAAGAACGGACAAAGTGTGTTTTTTTTTAAAGCCCGGAAAATCATACTGGTCTAAATAAAACAGCAAAATCACCGGAATTATTTAGAATCCAAGAGCACTCTGTGTCTTCAACTGAAGGATCCAGAGACTTCTCTTTGTAAAGCTTTTTATTGATGTCTCCTTACTGAATGGTAGATTTAATCCCATCAATAGCTGCCCCATCTCAGGCAATCGAAACATTGCCATCATGCATGTGTTCGACAATGCTTCGATACCGGATGTGTCTCTACCGAATGCCGTATATCGCCTAAGATGTTCACTTAATGCGTCTATGACAAGGGCGAAATGTTTTGCATACATATTTCATGCCGCACATTGTAGTTATTAAATAAGACGACTTGAGTTGCTTACATCGTTATGAAATCTTTAATTAGCAAAGTTTCTTGCTTTATCTGGAACATGTTAATAACGAGAACATTCTTTCGTATTGGACTAAGCGCAACACAATCGCTGCCATTTAATAAAAAACCTTTTGGTTTACGAGCCCATATGCGTTGATGGGAACGTACGAAGTGGCTGTGAAGCCAGGGCGGCGGGGGTCCTTCAAATCTCCTACCTCTTTGATGGGTAATCTGTGTGGGTGTGGGGTATTCCAACGTGGTCCCATACAAGTGTCATGGTCAAGTGGAGGAATGTTGACAATGATGTTCTAGCAGCCTTAACTGTATACGATGCATAATCAAAATAATGCCAATTATCCTTGTCGGGGTGCCCCGCACAAGACATTATCATTTTTCTATGGAAGAAAGAAGATTTTCTCTCACCTACTAAGAGCATGTGATAGCTTACGGTAAGACGTGTCAGGTATCCTTTGTACCAAAAACGCTTCTCAGATCTCGAGGCTTGTTTTATAAAACTCATACGGTGGAACAGTTTCTTTTTAATCTAAGATACTGTCCCGAGGAATTCTCTCTTCGCAAAGGTTAGGGTATGGTTACTTTCCCATCTGAGAAGCGAAGATTAGTTGAAGTAGGTTTTTTATAGATGCTAGTGTACAAGTTTCCATTTGATATTTAGTAATAATAACTCTAAGAATGGCAGAGAATGTTTTTAATCTAATTCTAGGATGTAGAATACTCTCAACCTAATGTATTGCAATGTAAAGTTCCTGGAACTAATTGGTGAATTTCACTTACGGTGTCCAGTCCAAATGGACAAAACAATCATCAATATAGCGTGCCCATACAGGGTCATCTTGTCAGCACAAGCAGGACGCGTGCATCACAAAGACAAGGAGGTCTCCCACAGCTGAGGTCACAGATGTTGCTAAGCTGGTGCCGCGCTCGGGCTACCCATAGCTGTTCCCTAGTGGTGGAAGAACCTCCGTCAAAGACAAAATAGTGTTCTCATATATAAGCGACGAAGGTGTGAGTAGATCAATCATATAAAAGCATTGTGATTTCATACTGGACATCCACGAGATTTAAGAAAAGAGTCAACCGCTCTAGGCCAGAAACTGTGGGGGTATTGGATGGTGTTACAGGGATGTTCACATCAATACTCGCCAAGAAAAATGTACTGCTAAATCACATTAAATACTTCCGCAAACGTTAGAAGGATCAGGTGGTACTCCCCTTGTATACGATGGTAGTGATTGTTACAAATGTGGGAAGGATCTTATCCACATATACCCCACAATTCTGGCCCAGGGATCCAACCCCCGAGACAATTGGATGTCCCTTGAGTGGATTCGTTCCTTTGTGTATTTTCGGTAGGCTATAAAAAGTAGCCACCATAGGAGACTTGGGGAAATGAAAGTTATATTCGGATTCATCAATCAGTTCTTTAACTTTTGCATCGTCAAGTAAATTTTTCAATTCTGCACTATAGGTACTTGTTGGGTCTGATGGTAGAATTTCGTAACATGATTTATCAAAGAGAAGCATCTCACACATTATACAGTATCGAGTAACATCCATAACGACTGTATTTCCACCTGTGTCAGATGGTTTTATACATATACTGTGATCTCTTTCTAGATTAAGAAGAGCCTCCATTTCTGCTTTAGTATAGTTAGTTAAGGCAGAGCCTTTCAACTTTTCAAGGTCCTTAAGGACACATTCCAAGAAGATGTCAATACAAGAAAATTCACTTCTTGGGGGCATTTTACTGCTCCTATTTTTAAGAGTCATAAAAGGACCTTTACCAAATTCGGTCTGTGGTACTGTTGATAAACCGCACTACGCAGCAGGAACGAGCGTCTCCAACTCCTAATCTATAGGGTATGCTCAAACAATATATCTTTATCGACCCTTTAGTGCGCAAAAAACTTTTTCCAATGCAGTTTACGTGCAAAGTGATTAAGATCCTTAGTCCAAGTAAATAAATCAAATTGAGTTGACGGAACAAAGGATAGACCTTTACTATGCAGTTGATACCGTCTATACGTAGATACATTTCCTCTGGATAAATTTATCATTGCATAGTCTCAATATAGAGGCAGAGAGTGCTTGGGTTATGTCAGACGATTCCGTTGTGGAGTAAGGATTTTTGTAATCTAAAAAATTATTAAATCTCTGGCCTCCTCTTCTTCCTTTAACCCCGCGTTCTAGTTTCTCATTGTCGATCTAGATTCCTGTTACTCTCTGACTCTCTATCGACATTGAAAGATTCTTGTCGCTCTGTCTGATGAGAGATCTATGTATTATAATTCCTCTGTGTATGTTTTAGTGTTACCAAACTGTGTTACGCTTGTATTATCTACGAGAATCATTTAAATCTCACAAAAATTGTTTGTTTTCGTTATTTCAATTGGTACTGAAACCTTTCAATTGACATTTAAAACTGTTTTTCTTTATTATTAAATTCTTGCTCACCTGAAAATTTTTGTGTGATCTCTATTTGTGCTTTAAGTTTTTTATTGAGATCATCGAAGGAGTAGACCAGTTCTTCTTCTAAACAGTAAATAGTCGCATAAAGCGGGTAAAGGAACTTGAGTTTGTCGTTCCTGCTTCGCCCACTTAGTGGTAAAGGAGGAAGATCTGTTACGTATAGAGGGAACTAAGGGAATTCGAAGACCACGGGGTACTATGTTATTTTTCAGATAGTTATCCAGACTCTGTACTTCCCAATTGGAAGTGATTTGTTCCTTATAAGTCCGGGCTAGCTCTTTAAAAGAAGCTGCAAATGTAGGGGTATATTTCTGCTGAATAAAAACTTTCGCATGAAAGCACATCCTTTGCATCCGAAAGACACATTCTTCATATAGTGTACGTTTGTTGACAGGGAATCCAGCCATATTGCATACAAGTAGAAAATACGCAACAGATGGTGGTTTAAACTAGAAACCATTTTTTATATCCATCTATGTTTTGCCACTTTACATATGTTGCCACTTTAAATACCTTGCTTAGTGGCTACTGAAGCGTTTGCAGACACAGGTCGTTATGACGCCTGTGATGTGATCTGTGTTGTTAGGGACGTACTTCCGACTCGTCAGCGTGTTGAATGAGCGCGCTCTTTATAAGTATAGCAGAGAAGCGTTCAGCGTCCTTTGAAGAGGCAGCATTGAACTGTCATCAGGAGATTGTCTACGCTCCATTACATTCTAGCTTCCACTTAAGGAGGTAAGCAGACTGATTACTATCTTAGCCTGCCGTCCCTCTGCAGTTTAAGAGACTTCATTATTTTATGTTTTTTGTAGAAGCAGCATTGTCTGCTCCGTCTGTGAGCTGTATAATTCAGCTTATTATGGATATGGCGAATTGACAAGTGCACTAGGTAATATTAGTTTATTATATCTTACGTAGTGGCCATTTTCCAATGAGTATTTTTCTAATTTTTTTCATCTAATATTTCTACAGATTCTTTTTACACATCATTGTGTACTTGGCATGCTAATGGTGCAGTAAGTGACATGTATCTTGAAATAGACATGTCATTATTTAGACTGTCTTTTGATTAGTTTAAGAATTCTTGGTAAGTCTTGCCTTTCTTGTGTATTATCACAATTTGTATGTGGATGCATTTAGGAGCGATAAATATACTCTGAGGCAGTGCGCGCTATTGCGCCTAACTGTCCATTTTTTATATAGGTGTATTTATATCCCTTCTTTCTTCCAAAATAGTCCCCTGAGGAAATCTTTGTTGGTATATGGAAGAGATTGAAACATGTTGGGACTCATTAGGGATTTTTTAGGGCTATTATCTTTGGTATTAGGTTCCGGACGGGAATGCTCTTATTGGGCTAGGGTTTGTGGAGTAGTTATAGGGCAATCTAGGGTCCGACACGCTTTTTTATGTTAGTATGTTTTTTGCATTTTTTGGGTAGTTTATGGCTACCTTTTTATCCAGGCATTATTAAAAGTTATATTTTATTCCCCATCTGATTAATTAAAAGGGAGAGGCACCCATGGACTCCGAATCTAGGGAATTATACGAAAATTCCGCCCACGGAAGCAAGTTGGACCAGTCAACTTGTCGAGCCAAGACGAAGTGGCGCAGGTAACTCCCCAGAATCTGGTTGACCCTCTCCACCTGGCCATTCGTCTGGGGGTGGTAAGCCAAGGAGAAATCAAGCTTCACCTGGAGTTGAGAACAAAGGGCCCTCCAGAATATGGAAATGGACTGGACCGCTCGATCCGAGACGATCTGCAGAGAAAATCCGTGACTTCGAGAAGGGTTTCGCTGGGTCCGGCCGTGACAGGATAGATGCAGTGGCAAAGGCAGCTTTTAGTTTAGTGAATGCTTCCTCGGCCTCGGAATGTGGATTTGCATTTTTCTTTGTGAAGGCCACAATGGGAGACACCAGCGTAGAGAAGTGCGGAATGAACTGCCGGTAATAACTGCAGAAACCCAGAAACCGCTGTATGGCCCAAAGGCCAAGAGAGCGTCTCCATTGCAACACGGCGGACAACTTGGCTGGGTCCATCCGTAGGCCCTGGTCAGAGATGACATAGCCTAGAAATGGAAGGCTAGTTTGATGAAAGAGGCACTTCCCTAGTTTGGCATACAGGCGGTTAGCTCGAAGACGCCTCAGTACCTGGCGAACATGGACGCGGTGAGTCTCTAGATCCGGTGAGTACACCAGGATGTCGTCCAAGTAGACCACGACTCAGGTATAAAGGAGTTTCCCTGAAGACGTCATTCACAAAACTCCTGGAAGACGGCAGGCGCATTACAGAGTACCAATTGGCATGACCAGGTATCAAAGTGCCCGTCCCTGCTGTTAAAGGCCGTCTTCCATTCATCACCCTTACGGATTCGGACCAAATTGTAGGCCCCCCTCAAATCCAAACTGGTGAAGATCTTCGCACCCCATAGACGGTCAAAGAGCTCCGTGATCAACGGCAGAGGGTACAGATTTTTCACCGTAATCTTGTTAAGACCACGGTAATCGATGCAGGGCCGTAAGGAACCGTTCTTCTTTTCCACAAAGAAGAATCCCACACTCTCGGTAGAGAAGGACTTTCGTATAAACTCCTTCTGGAGATTTTCCCATATGTATTCCGACATGGCTTGTGTCTCGGGAACGGACAAGGGGTAGACTCTTTCCCTAAAGGGGGACTGGTACCGGCAGTAAGTCAATCGGACAATCGTATGGATGATGAGGAGGGAGGCTCTCTGCTTGCTTTTCAGATAAAACATCAGCGAACTCCAGCTATTCGGCAGGTAGGCCAGGCAACGGCTCAACGGCTCGACCGAGAGTAGGAAAGCATCGGGCGAGGTGCCACCAGACAACGACTCAGGCAATTAGGTCCCCAGCGAGTTACTTCTCCAGACATCCAATCCAGTGTAGGAGAGTGGATCCACAGCCAAGGAAGCCCGAGGAGAACTGCCGAAGAGGAGCAAGGCAACATGTGGAAGGAGATCTTTTCCTTATGCAGGACTCCTACAGTACATGGAGAGATAGTGGCTTGGTGATGAACTGAATAGTGTCGCTTAACAGCTCACCGCTGAACGAGGAGATCACCAGCGGCTTTTCCAAGTGGACCACCGGGAGACGATACTGCATTTCTAAGGAGCGGTGGATAAATTTCCCGGCTGAACCAGAGTCCAGGAAGGCCGAGACCTGAAACGTGAGTCCAGCATCAGTCACGGCCTGTACCAGCATCATCAGGCGTGGAGAGGAGGGATTTGCACCTAGGAATGCCTCTCCCACGGAACCTAGGTGCGGGAGCTTCCCGAATGCTTGGGACGTTGGGGACAATTCCTCCGGAAGTGCTCTGGGCTGCCACAGTAAATGTACAAGTTCTGTAGCCGACGTCAGGCCAACTCTTGTTCAGAGAGCTGCGCCTGGTCAATCTGCATGGGTTCCTCAGAGGGGGTTGGTTACTGTTGCACATGAGGCCTCTGGAACACCGGTGCCAGGCGTGTGGTTGGGCTAACTCACGCTCTTGCCGAAGCTCTTTTTCTCTTTCAACAAAAAGCACGTCGATGCGAGTGGCCAACTGGATCAAGTCGCTGAGGGAGGACGGAATATCTCTCGCGACCAACACATCCTTAACCCGACTGGAGAGCCCCTTCTTAAAGGTGGCGCACAGAGCGGCCTCGTTCCAAGTTAACTCTGAGGCTAAGGTGCGGAACTGCACTGCATAGTCTCCCACAGACGAATCCCCCTGGCGCAGAGTTAGGAGGGCCATCTCGGCGGAGGATGCATGTGCTGGTTCCTCAAACATGCTGTGGAATCCCCTGAGGAAAGCCTGTAGATCTGCCATTACCGGAGCATTCCTATCCCACAGAGGTTTGGCCCATGCCTGGGCCTTTCTGTAGAGCAGGCTAACCACGAATGCCACCTTTGATTGTTCGGACAGGAACTGGTCGGCCATCAGCTCCACGTGCATCGAACATTGGGTGATGAATCCCATGCAGAGTTTCGGGTCTCCGTCGTACTTAGACGGGAGCGACAGCCGGAGCTTGGGGCCCACCGGAGCCAAAGGAACCGCCGGAGCTGGAACAACCACAGGAGATGGCGGAGGCTGCTGCTGGGCGGTGATGAGCTGCTGCATCATGGTGGACAACTGGTTCAGTTGCTGCGCCTGTTGACCCAGTTGCTGTGACTGCTGGGCAACAATGGTCATTAGGTCCACCACACTGGGTAGTGGCACCTTGGCGGGATCCATGGCTGTAACACACCGAGGTAATGGATCCTCTGGACCACCACAAGCAATGGTGGAAGCCAGGGAGCGGAATCAAAGTAGGTCCCGGTTTTCACCAGAGCCCGCCGCAAAGCGGGATGGACTTGCTGTGGCGGGAGTCTACCAGGTCACTTCCACTGGCAGGACTTTCCCGCGGTGGCGGCCAAGGGTAGGTGTGGTACAGAATCGTCAGGCAGGCTCGTAGTCGGGGACAGGCAATCAGGTCAGGGACAGGCGGCAGAGGTTCATAGTCGAGGGACATAGGCAAGAAGGTACGGTACATGGTAATCAGAACAAGACTTCTCAGAACGCTTTCTCAATAGGCAATGGGCACTAAAGATCTGGCGAGGTTACTAAGAAGAGGCAGGCTTAAATAGGGGCAGTGACCAGCAATAGCCAATTACCCGTGCGCTAGCCCTTTAAATTTAACACTGCCGGCGCGCGTGCGCCCTAGGGAGCGGGAGCACGCGTGCCGAGGGACAGAGGCAGCAGCAGCAGGAGCGTGGTCGGGTAAGTGAGACTTGGGAACGGCAGGAGCACGGATGCGCCTGTGACCCGGGACGAGGTTTGCAGGGGCATCTGTGACATCTAATAATTAGTGTTGAGCGAACAGTAAAAAGTTCTAGTTCAATTAGAACCTCGAACTTTTGTGAGTTTGGTTTGAAGTTCTATTCGAACTCGAACTTCGAACCCCATTAAAGTCTATGGGAAGATGTTCTGGTTCATTTTTATACCTATACATGTGAGGATAAGCTGAAATTACCATCCATAACAGCAAACTGGATACGTGGAACAACTCAGTGAAGAAAATTTGCCTCTAATAGTGATAGAAAAAAATTGAGAGACTAAAATACTTCATTCCTTTCAATGGCTAACTGAAAAGATGAGGACAGCTTGCAAGCCGGGGCATAGATGTAGGAGGTGCAGCGGTAGCAGCTGCTACGGGGCCCTCCATCATGAGGGGGCCCAAAAACCCCTTTGAAACATAGGCGATTTGGAGACGGAGTGTTATACAATTACTGAACCCCTAAAACTACAAAAACTGAACTTTTGGTCACTGAGTATGATTTAGCAAATCCTGTATATGAAAGTTAGGATTTATGTGAGCCTGCAAATGTCGCCAAATAACAGCTTCTAGGTGTGGGAAAGATTCCGCCAGCAATACCAAACTACCTAACTATTGTCTATGGAGAGCAAAATGCTATCTAACTAACTATGAGCAGACTGTACAGTACAGAGAGTGAGAGTGAAAATGGCATTCACAAGGCAATACAGTGCAATATATATAAGATGGTCATGTGATTTTAGCAGCCAATGAGACACCTCAGCGATTATGTTTTTGACACTTCTCTGTGCTCTGTACTGATTGGATGGCCGCCAGAAGTGCAGAAAGGTGATTGGATGGCCGCTAAAAGTGCAGAAACCTGCTGAAAACTAAACTGAAAATGGCATGTCGAACTAGAATTAGAAGTTGAACGAACAGTATAATGTTCCATTCGGTTTGAGTTCTAAAAATTCTTTTAACTTAACTTTTCTAGGACAGTTTGATCATCACTACTAACCATCTGTGGCTGCCATATAACATAGAGTAGCATTATAGAGAAAATAAATTAAATGTTAACCAGTTCCTGACCGGATCATTTAAAGTCAACAGGCAGTAAGCAAATAGTTAATCTTTTAACAAATGTAGGATAAAAATAAAAAATACTTAGTTACCATGACAACTGATTTTGAAGTTCTTTACTAAAAAAGAAGAATGGATTTTTCCTATAAGGGAACTAAATTAGAAATTTTGCAGAAGTGTGAAAGGTTCACTTGCTATCCTTTCCCTCACTCAATAATGTTATTGTGATCCCCTTGTATCCACATTCTCTGCACTCTAAGGGGCCGTTCACATGGCTTATTTTTCCGCGGATTGGAGCCGTACTGCGCGCCGGATTTGCGCTGCAGTACGGCTCCAATCCGTCGCAGTAATTACGGTAATCCACAGTTCTCATAGAGAACAGTGGATTCCGTCGCTCCTCCCCGCTTGGCGAATCCTCTGGGCGGGGAGAAAGTCACCTGCCAATTATCCGTGGATAATGCAAGTCTATGGGGCCGGCGAGCAGCGCCCCCGCCCTGCCCCCGCACTCGCCCCTTATTCAAGCCGGAATTGCGAGCGCGATCCGGCTCACAATTACAGCTTGAATAAGCCGTGTGAACACGGCCTAAGGTTACGTTCACACGGCTTATTTAAGGGCGCATTTTGCAGCATATTTTGCGGTGTATTGTGCTCTAATATGAGCAAAATGTGCCCCATAATTACGGTAATCTATAATTCTCATAGAGAACCATGCATTACGCCTCCTCTCCCCGCTCGTACAATGCAATCGTATTGTATGCGTGGGGAGATAAGTGACATGTCTATGTCTAACTAATGCATGACTATGGGGCCGGCGGGCTGACGCTCCCCCACACCCGCATCGTGGGAGTACGTGCTGATCAGCGCGACTCCTGAACATCTGGTGTAATTGCAGGGCGTACTGTATGCCCCACAATTAAGCCATGTGAACATACCCTAACAGTCTTCAGCAGGCTAGTCCCCAGCATTTAATTGGATGGTCTTCAGAATAAGGGGACAGTGAATACAATCAACTTTGCAATTGGATGTCATTAGCAAAGCTGTCTTGTAGAGATGGACAAATTGCTCAAAAATTCGGTTCAGTCACTTTGCCGAATTTCCCGACAAAAATAAATTTGGTCCGAATTACTTTGGGATGAATCACGTTAAAAAACAGCTATTTCCAGGCTGCACAGGGTGCTGTAGAACGTTGTGCCATGCTTAAATATGCAGAGGGAGCTTGGTTTGGTCTTCATACAATGTTGTGTTTTAATATGACACGCAGATGACTGCCGCCGCTCTTAGAATCGCTTCATTATAAAATTCCCTGGGCACTTAAGAGGGCAAAACTGACCAAAAAACTGAAGGGGGAATGTAGCCTGATAAAGTCATGGCAGCGACAGCTGGAAAAAAACAAGCTGAGGACTCAGGTGGCAACATCAGTGACAGAATGTGGAGGTGACGGCGGCAGCCACAGCAGCATGAGGTCAGAGTGGAACAATGACATTCTGGAGGTGGCAAAAACAGGAGTAGGCCAAAGAGTGGAACAATGACACAGTGTGGAGTTGACGGCATCAACAGCAGCAGCAGCATGAGGTCAGGCAGTGGCACAATGACATTCTAGAGGTGGCAAAAACAGGAGTAGGCCACAGAGTGGCACAATGACACAGTGTGTAGGTCACGGCAGCAGCCACAGCAGCAGCATGAGGTGGCACAGTGGCACAATGACAGAGTGTGTAGGTCACGGCAGCAGCCAGAGCAGCAGCATGAGGTCAGACAGTGGCACAATGACAGAGTTTTGTAGGTCACGGCAGCAGCCACACCAGCAGCATGAGGTCAGACAGTGGCTCACTGACACATTGTGTAGCTCACGGCAGCAGCAGCATGAGGTCAGACAATGGCACAATGACATTCTGGAGGTGGCAAAATAGTAGTAGGCCACATAGTGGCACAATGACAGAGAGTGGAGGTGACGGCGGCAGGAGCAACAGCATGAGGTCAGAGAGTGGCACAATGACACAGTGTGGATGTCACGGCACCACAACAGCAGCAGCAAAAGAGGTCAAAAAGTGGCACAATGACAAAAGTGTGGAGGTGGTGGCAATACCAGTCCCTGGTAAAGAGGTTGGTGGCAGATGGAGAAACTGTCAGCAAATGTGTGGCATCAGGCGGGTGGCGCCATCAGAATAGTGGCTGAGGCAGGTAGTTTGAACCCAGACTAATTCTCACAGTTTGGGTGAGGCGTCATGGCTGATGTAGTCTGACGCCTAAGGCATTGGTGTTTCGAAATCCTGGCCGACAACGCCTGATTCATCTTGACAAAGGTCAGTCGTTCCACATTCCCGGGAACAAGCGGGTTCTCCTTGGGGTAACAATGGCCCCCGCCGCACTGAACACCCGGGCAGGACAGCTTCTCCACTGCAAACTCGGCAAGTTGCGGCCACACATCCAGTTTGGCTGCCCAGTAGTCCAGCGGATCTTCTAACTGGGGTGGCAGAGTGCTGTCCAAGTAGGCCACCACCTTTTTGGTTCAGGGTCTGCTCCAGGTCCTGCTGCTGCTGCTGCTGCTGCTGGTGACTGCCCTCTTCACTAGGCGGGTGAAGGAAGCTACTCATCAATGACTCCAGACTAAGGTTGGTGCTAATGGAGCTAGTACTGCTCCTACACATCCACCTTCTCCCAGCAGCCATGGCAGTAGTACGTGAGCGCTGAAGAACCCCCGGTCAGACCTGTCAGAGGAGGGAAAAAGCCGCACATAGGCACGCCCCAGCTGACTATGGAGGATTTCCCTATAGTATTTGAGTTTTTCCTCCCTCTCAAAAGCTGGGAAAAAGGCTCCCATTTTGGACCGGAAGCGATGGTCCAATAGGGAGGAGAGCCTGAAGTCATCCCTCTGCAGGATGGTGACTATTCGGCTGTCACTAGCCAGGCAAATCAGCATGCTGCGGTCCATCTGCACAAGTGACTCCGAGGGGCTCCCTGCCTCCATCTCCACTGTATACTGCGACGTGCTTGCGGGTCATCTGCCTCGTCTTCCTCATCTCCATCTACCTCCTCCAGCTGCTCCTGCTCCTCGTCTCTTGTCACCTGGGTAGAAAATCCACTTATTTCACCAGACAATGCTTCTGCTCCAATGTCCTCCTCCTCCATTTCAGTCCCCACCGGACTCATGTGGCCGCGAAATTTAGTCACCACGTCTCCAGTCCCCTGCCCAGACAGATTTTTTCAGCATCTGTTCCAGGACATGAAGCAGTGGAATGATGTATTCCCTCCCGTAGCCCTGGCGACTGACAAATAACGTGGCCTCCTCGAATGGCCTCAACAAACGGCAGGTGTCACGCATGAGCTGCCACTGGCTGACATCAAAGTTACACAGGGGAGTACTCCTGTCCGCCTGGATCATCAAAAAATCGTTAATGGCCCTTTTTCTTTCAAAACAGTTGGTCCAACATGTGCAGGCTGGAATTCCAACGGGTGGAAACATCGCATATCAGAGTGTTGGGGGGGCCATTCTGCCGCTGCAACCGAAGAGGGTGTTCCCGGCTTTGTAGGGAAAGGATGAAGTGCAAAGCACAGTTTCCTGGCCATTTTCAGAATCTTCTGAAGATCGTTTGGGAAAACTTCAGGAACCTTTTTACAACCAGATTGAAACATCACTATCAGGGCGCATGGACCCCTCCCTCCTCAGTGCAGCGGGGACACCATGTTACTCCCATTGTCCGTCACAATGGTTCCGATTTGCAGTTGGCGCGGTGAAAGCCACACATCGATTTCTTGCTGCATGACGCGGAGCAGTTCCTCCCCTGTGTGACTTCTTTCGCCGAGGCAAGCCAGGTGTGCCCTACACATGTGGTATGATGAAGCAGTACTTGTGGAGGCTGAGATGGTGGTGGTGGTGGAGGAGGAGGAGGCGGACATTGGCGCAGGAGCCGCAGTTTGACAACGCGGAGGAGAAAGCGGCGTCTCCTGTCCAAGTTGTTGGTGTGCCTGGGCAGGAAGCACATTCACCCAGTGGGCCGTAAAGGACATGTACGGCCCTGACCGTAGTTTACAGCTCCAGACATCCGCGCTGCCGTGCACTTGGAACAAACCGGATAAGCTCAAGGACTGGCCCAAAATTCTGTTCTACATATTTATGAAGTGCTGGTACTGCCTTTTTGGAAAATAAAAAATTACGGCTTGGAAATCTCCATCTCGGCTCGGCAGAAGCCATTATTCTCTGAAAGGTGCAGAGTCCACCATTTGAAAGGAGGGACTGCAGTACCAACAATTTGACAGGAGCACGGTCAGCTGCTGCACCTTAGGATGGTTTTGGGTGCATACTGTTGTCTCTTTGCAATCGCCTCGCTGAACGACTGCTGTGGCCATGAGTAGCGAGGACAGAGCATCTGGACCGGAGATGATGTCAAAGAGAAAAAAGCTCCCTTCTGCAGAGGTGTGGAGCCTTGACTGGCTGCAATGGTATGCGTACCACTGGGCGCTGCTGCTGCTGTTGCTGCGACGGCGGATGGACCATCACAATCTGAGCCACGATTTTCTCCCAGGCCACCGATGGTGACGCTGCATGTGTTGACCAGGGCCGTGGTGCCAATGTTAGCTCCCTGGCCACGCTTCACTTTCTGCCCACAGATTCTATATATACCCATGTTCGGCTCCTCCGGTGTCTGAGCAAAGAACTGCCACACTGCCGAGTATCGGATTTTACCGCCAACGCTCCGCACTGAGTGACTACTGCCACCGCTGCCTCGCTGAGCCCCTGTGCCGCTACTTTCTTGGACCTGCAAAGCGGGTTTTTTAACCCCTGGGCTGCTTGGCTCCCGACCTCACACTTCTGCTATCCTGCTGACCTACGGCCACACGACGCCCTTGCTGGCTGCGCCGCTGCCTGACGCGCAAGCTGACGCCCTCTTCTCCTGACGATGATGAAGCCCTGCCTCACTCGGCTCCCAAGTGCGGTCGGCTACATCATCATCTATTTGTGTTTCATCGTCACTGCTGTCCTCATCACCGGTCTTGGTATGCAGAGGCTGACCCCTCACAACATGACCTCCCATGCCACTCATACATCTATACTTTGCCGCCTACTGCAAGAAGCAGGGGATATTGGCCCCATTTCTTCGCTGCCAAGTAGCTGCTGACTGCTCTCCTCAAATTGTTCATCCTCGATATATAGTGGCGCTGAGCCCAGACCACATAGTAGATCTCTGGCTGAGGGAACCGGATGGGACAGAGGCGGGTTGAGGACAGGTGAGGGCCGCTGACCCTCTCACAGGCCATGCCAACTAAGGGTTATGTCTGACGTTCCCACCGACTCTTGGCTGGGGTTGTCAGATGTCATCTGGGAGGAAGTGGATGACCTAGTCAACCAATCAAGAACCATTGTGTTGCTGAACAACACACGGCCGCTAGATGACAGCGGCAGTTGTGGCCTCACCGAGTGACCCCTGCTACGACGTCCTCTTGCTGTGCTGCAACCTGGGCCTGCTCCAGGAATGTTTTTGCCTCTGCCACTCGCAGGTGAAGAGCCTGCTACCTCTCTGTCTGACATATTGTTTGTTCTAAAATGTACAGACAGTATTTGATGAAGATATCTGTATATGATAAATACACACCCTGTATTTGACTCCAAATGAACCCACTAAGAAGCTTGGGTAACCCTTGGATATAAATTGCGCTCCACAAATGGGCAGGAAAAAGTTACTTTTATGTGCCATTTAAAAACTCTGTGTATTTTACTGAATATAAAAGCACAAACAGGCTTAATTAACCTACATTATACTACAGAATTTCTTCTGTGGCGGTGAAAAACAAAGTTTCTTTTACTGAGTACAACTGAAGAAAAATATTTAGTTAACCATTGGATGTAAATTGCGCAAAAGAATTGAGCAACCAAAAACTACGAGCTTTGTAGCGTGTTACAATGGCGTGTTTTTACGCTACACAACAAGAGGAAAACTTGAAATTAACCTTCGCTTGTGAATTATGCTACAGGAAAAATGTATTTTTTGGAAGTGAAAAAGACGGTTTATTTTAGTCACCACAACAGCAGAACAACGCTTAATTAACCCCTGGATGTAAATTGCGCAAAAGAATTGAGCAGCCAAAAATGAAGTGCTATTTGTATTGTAAAAACGCTGTTTCTTTAAATGAATACAACAGGAACAGGCTTAGATAACCCTTGGATATTCAATGTGCTGTGAGGAGATAGTATTAAATGTATATGCAGCTGCACTGGACACACACTGGACTTCAGATCCAATACCCCACAAAATCAGAAATAGAACGTTAAGAGAAGCAGTCTCTGAGACAAGCTGAGACACCCCACAGAAATCGCTGTTAAAATGAGTTCTTTAGTATCAGCTATCATAAGCAGCCGCGGCAGCACCTTCCCTAATCAGTACAGTGAGAGCAGTATGAGCTCCCAGTGTCGCGCCCGGACTTATATAGTGCGGTGACGTCACAGAATCCCGCTGGTCTCTGATTGGCTTAATCTCTGCACATGTCATGCAGGCTATGCCCTTCTTCCTCCCAGAGTTCTTTGCCCCATGTAGCGCCATGTGCTCGCAGCCATTTTATCAATCAAAAGCACACTTCGTTCACGCGAAGTACCCAAAAGTTCGACTTCGTTCCGAACCGAAGTTTTCCTGAAATTCTAAACGAATTCCACTTCGTTAGAATCAATTCGCCCATCTCTACTGTCTTGTTATCACAGGATCCCTTATCTTCTGATTCTGTTTACACTGTTCTCCAGTCCTGGTCGGATCCCTCCACCTTGCATTTCACTAGCTGAGAGCTCATTTACATTCTGTTTTGCCCCTCGGTTGGCTGTATTCACAGAGCTTGCATTCCTGCCTCTCACTCAAAGTAAGGGACCAGCACATTTTCACTCTGCACAGCCAGAAGAAACAGAATAACACTGCAGGGCTTCTATAATCAGAAAAAAACACAATTGTGCGACTGTGCCTAAACATAGAAGGAGCTTTAGAGGCCAAGAGCATTCACTCTGCACAGCTCTGGGGGAGTTTATACAAGACTGGATTCATTTGTAACATGAATGCAAGCCTGTGATATGTAAACAGCTCTTACATACTCTGCATAGGGAGAGACACAGTGACATGTGGAGGGTGGTGGGGGGGAACACACAGAGCCAGCATGACCAGTGAAGGGGGGATGACGTCATCCCTTCGGTTAAGAAACACCCAGCTGTGAGGGGAAGAAACGCCCCTGAATTTCTGTAACTGAGAGGCTGTGAGAGCACTGAAACAGGCTAACTTGCGAAGTGATACATCCCTTTTAAGATATACTTACACAAACCTTCCTCCCCTGCACACAGCACACTCTCTTGTACCTTCACCCATGTTGAATGCATTGAAATGCTGGACCCTCTATCCTGTATCTTGTGCCTCTGTGATGCTTGCTTTTCTCTATTTTTCTGTTCTACCTTGCTTCCAAGTAATATAGTTGTTCAGAAAATTTGAGGTAAAGTCTGAAAACTAGGGCTACATGTATGAAAACTGTCTAGGTCTAAAACTCCCTTTGTTGCCCATAGCAACCAATCAGAATGCCCCTCTCATTTCATATAGTGCTCTGGAAAAATGAAAAGGACACTGTTTGGTTTCTATGGGCAACAAAGTAAATTTTGGACCTAGAAAGTTTTCATACATATGGCCCTTAGCTGTTTGCAATTAACTTTGACGTCTAGTGCCTCAAGTATTTACTAAAAGAGACATATTAGAAATGGCCATGATGTAGGTCCTCTTCACAATGTGCACTCCACCCATCCACACAGACTGTTTTTAATCAGTGCAAAGTGTAGCTGGGACTTGCATTTCCTTAAAGCACCAAGAGAGGTGAAAATGCTGTGAGCAAGGGCAATGTGGCTGCCCAAAAAATGTAAGCGTGGATTACAGCAGTTTTTTTTTTTTTTTTTAACCTGCATTTGTATTGCTTTTTAATATGGATTGTTACATAGTTACATAGTTTGTAAGGCTGAAAAAAGACAAGACGTCCATCCAGTTCAGCCTACCGTATGTACTCGAGTATAAGCCAACCCTAATATAAGCCGAGGCACCTACTTTTGCCACAAAAAAACGTGAAGACTTATTGATGTGAGTATAATCCTAGGGTGAAAAATGCAACGGCTACTGGTAAATTTAAAAAATAAAAGCCAATAAAATTACATAGGCAGGTATATGTCCCCATAGGCAAGTTATAGGCAGGTATATGTCCCTATAGGCAGGTTATAGGCAGGTATATGTCTCGATAGGCAGGTTTATGTCCCCATAGGCAGGTTTATGTCCACATAGGTAGTTATAGATAAGTTTATCTCCCATAGGTAGTTATAGGCAGGGTTATGTCCTCATAGGTAGTTATAGGCAGGGTTATGTCCCCATAGGTAGTTATAGGCAGGGTTATGTCCCCATAGGTAGCTATAGGCAGGGTTATGTCCCCATAGGTAGCTATAGGCAGGGTTATGTCCCCATAGATAGTTATAGGCAGGGTTATGTCCCCATAGGTAGCTATAGGCAGGGTTATGTCCCCATAGATAATTATAGGCAGGGTTATGTCCCCATAGGTAGCTATAGGCAGAGTTATGTCCCCATAGATAGTTATAGACAGGGTTATGTCCCCATAGATAGTTTTAGGCAGGGTTATGTCCCCATAGGTAGCTATATGCAGGGTTATGTCCCCATAGATAGTTATAGGCAGGTTATAGGCAGGGTTATTTAAAAAAAAAACGAAAAAAAAAACAAGTACGGTACTCACCTCGCTCCCACGCCGCTCCGACTCCCGGGCGCTCCGCCTGCACAGAGAGCTTGATGTCATCAGGCCATGCACACAGCGTGATGACATAGTACGCTGCCTGTGCCGGAAACTCCGGATATCTGGATTCCAATGTCCTTCTCCATGTCACTTTTACCCAGCGTTTTTCCATTTAACATGTAGTCATGTAATGGATTTTTCCTCCCCATGTGCATAACCTTGCATGTATCTGTGTTAAACCTCATCTGCAATTTCTCTGTCCAGGCCTCCAACTTATCCAGATCCCTTTGTAATAACACATTATCCTCTATTGTGTTGATTACTTTACAAAGCTAAGTATCATCTGCAAAGATCGATATTCTACTGTGCAATCTTTGTGTAAGATCGTTAATGAAAATGTTAAAGAGGATAGGGCCCAATACTGAGCCATGTGGTACCCCACTAGTAATAGGGATCCAGTCTGACTATACACCGTTAATTAGCACCCTTTGTTTTCTATCTCTGAGCCAGTTACTTACCCACTTGCACACATTTTCCTCCAGTCCGAGCATTCTTATTTTACTTACCAACCTTTTATGTGCCACCGTATCAAATGCTTTAGAAAAATCTAGATATATGACATCCAGTGCCTCACCCCGATCCAGTCTAGAACTAACTTCCTCATAGAAACTGATGAGATTAGTTTGACAAGACCAATCCTTCATAAATTCATGCTGGAACAGTGTTATACATTTATTTTCAGTGAGATACTCCAGGATAGCATCTCTAAGAAAACCTTCAAACATTTTACCCACAACAGAGGTTAAGCTTACCGGCCTATAGATTCCAGGATCACTTTTTGAATATTAGCACCACATTTGCTTTGCGACAGTCCTTTGGGACATAATCCGTTATTAGACAGTCCATAAATATTAAGAATAGGGGCCTATCTATGATATCACTTAACTCCCTTAGGACACGCAGGTGTATACCATCAGGACCCAGGGATTTGTCTATTTTAATTTTTTAAGACGGAGCTGCACTTCTTCCTGGGTTAAAAAGAAACATTTAAGTTGGAGTTTACCTCATCGCTCTGTTCATCAACAGGAAGTTTATCCTCCTCGGTAAATACAGTGGAGAAAAAATTGCTTAGTAGGTTTGCTTTTTTCTCATCGCCCTCTACAGTCTCTCCCTCAATACCATTCAAGGGGCCAACATTTTCTCTTTTAATCTTTTTACTATTTATATAGTTTAAAAATATGTTGGGGTTAGTTTTACTTTCTATGGCAATTTGTCTTTCTGTCTCCAGCTTTGCTGCCTTTATCATTTTTTTTACATATTTTATTTTTTTTCCTTATAGTTCTTTAGTGCCTCTTCACTGCCCTCCTGTTTTAGGAGATGAAACACTTTCTTTTTGTTTTTTATTGCCTCTTTTACATCTCTGTTGATCCACATTGGGTTTTTCCTGTTTCTAATTATTTTATTACCACAAGGTATGTACATCTCACAGTGGGCGCCTAGGATGTTTTTAAAAATATCCCATTTATTATTTGTTCTGCCATTTTTAAACACCTTGTTCCAGTCAATATGGTTTAGGGCCTCCCTAAGCAGAATAAAATTAGCCTTCCTAAAATTCAGTGTTTTTGTGGCTTCCTGACAAAAAACTCTCTTGAAGGAAAATGGAAATGTATTATACTATGGTCACTATTCCCTTGCTGCCCCTCAACCTGATCCTTTGTTACTCTGTCAGGTCTATTAGTGAATATTAAGACTACTATATTGGTTTAAGGAGAGAAATAGTGCTCGGGAAATAAAAGAATTCCTAAGACCACCTGGGTAATTAACCACTATCGTGGTGTCTTAGTTTATTTAAAAAAGTAAAAGCGACACGTTCAGTTTTGTTTATACCTGAGGAAGCCGGCTTGGTGTGCTGGCGAAACGCATCGCTTATATTTTTTTTAATAAACTAAGATACCACGATAGGGGTTAATTACCCAGGTGGTGTTAGGAATTCTATTATTTCCCGAGCGCTATTTCTCTCCTTAAACCAATATAGTATCCTTTTTCCGTGTATCCCCATGCTTGGAGAGACTCGTCTGGCTGCTGTTCAACGGGACACTTGAGATCTTATCGATCCTATACATGTTTTATATGTGTTGTACCATCCTTTACAACTTAATAAGGTGAGCGGCTCACATTGTAGCTTTCCTGACTATTAATTTACTTCACTTGAGTGCGCTTCTTTTCTGTATTCTCTATAGCTTAAGTTGAATATTAAGTCTAGAATGGCCTTTCCTCTAGTCGGTTCCTGCACCATTTGGCAAAGGTAATTATCATTAGTCATTGCCAAAAACCTGTTTCCTTTATGAGAGCTACAGGTTTCAGTTTCCCAATTGATGTCTGGATAGTTAAATTCGCACATAATAGCAACCTCATTCTGATTAGCCGCGCCATCTATTTGTCTGAGGAGTACATCTTCCATGGGTTCTGTTATATTTGAGGGCCTATCGCAGACCCTTAGTATTATATTGTTATTGTTACCCCCATGTACTGTATATTTACCCATAATGAGTATATATATTCATTACCTGTACCTATATCTCCCCGCAGTGTTGGCTTCAGACAGGGTTATACATAGAGACAGACACCTCCCCCCTTCCAGTCCTTACGATCTCTTCTAAATAGAATGTAACCCTGTAAGTGAACCGCCCAGTTGTAGCTCTCGTCCAGCCATGTCTCAGTTATCCCCACTATTTCTAATTTTTCTTCAACAATTAATAATTCTAGTTAATTTATTTTGTTGGTAAGACTCAATGGAATTGGTTAGCATGCAATTTAGAGATTGCTACAACCCCTACCTCCACGCCACCCCATGTTTTACTCCTGATTCCCAGCTCTCTATCTTCCCTATCTTGCATGCTATATTTGTAGTTATCCTCCCCCCCAGTCCCTAGTTTAAATATTCTTCCAACTTCCTGGCCATTCTGTCCCCCAATACAGCTGCACCCTCCCCATTTAGCCATTTAGGTGCAGCCCGTCTATAGCCAAGACAGAAGTCAGCCCAGTTCTCCAAAAACCAAAATCCCTCTTTCCTACACCAATTTTTGAGCCACTTATTCACCTCTCTAATCTCCCGCTGCCTCTCTGCTGTGGCCTGTGGAAAATATTACCTTGGAGGTCCTTGCCTTGAGCTTTTGGCCTAAGTCCCTGAAATCATTTTTAAGGACACTCCACCTACCTCTAACGTTGTCATTGGTGCCAATGTGCACCATGACAGCTGGATTATTCACCAGCCCCACCCAGCAATCTGTCAATCCGATACGTTAAATGTCAAACTTGGGCCCCAGGTAAACAACATACTGTTCGATGATCCCAATCTTTGTGGCAGATTGCCCTGTCTGTGCCCCTAATTATGGAGTCCCCAACTACTAGCACCTGTCTAGCCTGCTTTGCACTCCTATTCCCCATCTTACTGGAGCAGACAGGGGTAGCATCTTGCCGCAGCAATGCTATTTCTGAGTTGATATCCTCCTCATTAGCCAATCTTGCAAATATTGCAAATTTGAAATAAAAAAGATTTTTTAATTTGGACTTTGCCATGACATATTTTGATTTTTCTCAGAGAAATTGCATTTGCAGAAAATGCTATAATGTAGGTCCCCATCAGAACTATGGTGATCTTGTCCAACCTCAAATTTTCATGAATCAAAAAGCATCAGAAATGCATTTTGAAATAGTTCATATACTGTCTTTCTTATTTAACACTCTCTAACCATTTGTTGAGTGCTGCTGATACATTTTTGTGCCTGCTATAGGGGCTGTCATCCAGCTTTCCAAGGCAATGAATAGCCTCTTCAGTGTCTGAAAAAGCTGAGAGATGTCCAGATAGCTGTACCATTGTGTTCTAAAGAAACTCAGTTTAGTGATAGACAGACCATTATTTCTAATATTTGAAGAATCTTTAATGAGAGGAACAGCAAATGTGGTGTCAATAATCAGTGGTCATACCCAGAAAATGAATGCCTGTTAGTTTATCCTCTATTGTGGCTTAAATATTTGGCAGTTTTACAAAGTTGCCCTCCTGGAATATCTGAAATATAAAAGGGATTGTCCAATTCTTAAAAAAAAAAAATATATATAATCCTCTGGGGCCCAATTGAAAAGAAAAAAACTTAGGGGCCGTTTACATGACCAGTATTTGCGCTGTTTTGGGGCCATTTACACGGCTGCAGGGGGGATGGGGGCGGCTTTTCTCCATGGTTTGTGGAGAAAAGCCCTCCCCCTTCACATTGACAGGTTCATGTTCGCTCGAAAACTGGGCAGAAGAATGAACATGTTCTATGTATTTCAGACCGCCGGTAGTCTAAAAAAACGTTCAGCGGAAAATCCGTGCAGTGGGGACAGCTGCACGGATTTTCCATTAAGGTCCGTGATAAAGTTTGACATCCGGTTTACAGATGGCTTTCAAAACCGAAAACCATCTGTAAAACTGGCTGAAAAGCCTGCTGTGGGGACATGCTGTTATGCTCACATTTGCCTTATCCTTAATTCCAGCACCGCGTCTTCTAGTGTCATTCTTCTTCTTCTGAATGGGCATAACTGCTGCAGCCACTGATTGGCTGAAGTGGTCACATGCCTCTACTTACATCACCGTTTACAGCTGTTCATGTAAATCAGACCGCTGCAGCCAATAAGTGTCTTCCCATAACTTAGGCACAATTTTTCATTACTAACTTCCATGTATGCAGTACTCTGTGTACTAGTAAACATTTGCTTCTACAGTTGCAGTAGCACAGAGAGTATTGCAGGCAGTAAAATCAGCATTGGCCAGGCTGCACAGAAGGGTATTCTGAACAGTGGTATTATGTACCAACTTATAGCGCTCCTCTCCTATGTCCCAGTAGCTGCTGAATACAGTAACAAAAAAAAAAAAAAAAAAAACCAGACCTTTCACCTCTGCCTGTGACCATGTTTTGCCCACATGCAGCAAACACAGTTTGAACCTGCACCCTTAATGTGGTATATTCAATGAGGACAGCATGGGCTGTAAATATGATCCTGTGTAAGAGCAATTGGAATATCAAAGTTTCTGTAAGACGAAATAGTCATGAGGAATTAACTGAAAGAGTTTAAAAGGGTCCAGGATGCCTTTTTCTTAGGTGTAATAATGTGACAAATTCTGGTTTCTTAATTTCTCTACATGGGTTCTTGATTCATGGATTTATTTTGTTATGTTAAGAGCTGGAATGGAATTTTATTTTACCTAAGATGAGGAAAATTGGCTTTTGCCTCAGGGAAGTCTCCTTCCTCTGGATCAACATTGTAGGATAATAGACTAAACTGGATGGATGTACGATAAACATGTCTGTTTTTGGCTTTACAGTTTATTCTACTGTGTTACTATTATATGATTGCCCTTACTTATTGTAATTTGTGACCAACATTTTCTTGTTTTATTTTAAATATTTCTATGATGCTTAATTTGACCACAAACAGTAAATAAAGCAATGCTCTGGACATTATTTCATAAAATTATGTTTCCTTCAGTGTTAAAAAGCTTATGGGAAATCTGCAGACAGTAGAAACTGTGATACATTTTGCAGATCTACAGATTTTCTACCAGCTCCATAAAGTATTCAGACCGGTGTGGGATTCATTTTATCACTGATAAAGAAATCAATATGCACTGCAATTATTTCACCATTTCTCAAGCTTCAGGAACAGATAAAGTACATGCAAACCATTGTGGCACAAATCACTACATTAATACTGACTATTAAACATATTATATTTGGAAGGGTAATTCTTTTTCCCAAAATATTATATTCAACTAGTGTTCTCACATGCCCAAAAAATATTTTACACGTCATTAATTTTTTCATTTCTTTTTATAACATTTTAAGTCACACTAAAACACCATCTTATGTTTTCTAGAGATATGTACAGGGAAAATATCCATGCTCCTGGCCATAAACACATCAAGTCAAATCTTCCATTCTGTTTGGAACTGCAGGTTGAAAATATGAGTTGCAAAGACAAGATTTATTTAGTGAATTTCTGGCCATCAATATCATTATGCACTGCCAAATCACTGCTGTCCCGAGGCTGTGAAAATCTCAGTCACCAACTTTTTGCATTGTTACAGCACCATACATTGTTATACAAAAAGAACGTCTGATTCTTTCTAGCCTCAGGCGAGACTCATTGCAGAGGTTGTTCATTCCCTGCCCCACTTTCAGTTTGTTTTATCATGCAGAGCTTTAAGCCCTCCTTCTAATTTATTTATTGGTCTGAACACCAAGGAAGCTTTTTATTGTGATCTATGGCCATAGTTGCTTTTGAAACAGTTTTTAACCTTAGCATTGTGCTGAATCTAGGAGGCATAATACATCAGGGACCAAGGAATACTAACTTAACTACTGAGTGATTAAAGGGTGACAGCTTAGTAGTAAAAGTAAATATATAAATTAAAGAATAGTGCTTTAGTCAATTTTAATGTTTAACATTGGATCAAAACAGCTTTTTGGTGGTCATGCTGGTTCAGCCAATAAATAGACAGATATAGATGAGGGAACAAATTTGGGAATGCTCAGTTTTTTCACGCATACAGTGAGTCAAATAAAACAATTAACATATTATCTAGCAGGTTGTCTGTAAACTACTTTGCAGTAAGGATATGTAAACATCAAAGTAAGTACTAAAAAGCAAATTAAGTGCCTTATATGCTAATATTTCACTAGTCCTTTTATCACCTTACTATGTAAAATGTTGTTACACAAACTTAGTTGTGACCAATTAAATGCTGAAATCACTTTACATTGAGAAACCTGTACATTGTGTAATATACTGTACATTATTAGCAATGTTGGAGGCACATAAAATAAGAATATACAACACAACCACAAATTAGATTTCTAGCTCATTACATTGGGATAAAGCCTATTGACTATGATCTGCACCTTGCATGTACAAAACAGCCTGGTTTGGTAATTAATATCCACAGCTTAATACTTCAAAGTGCCTTAAAATTATGTAGGTTAGTTTGGAAGCATCTACATTGTGCATAATGAGCTCCATCCATTCAATTAAAAAGAGTCCTGCTCAGCACTTTCTAAGACTAAAAACATGAACATATTTATAGACATTGTGAGTTGGAAATCAATATTGTTACTTGTACAAGTTAATTTTTTGGTTAAAGCTGTTTAGAATAGTTATAATAACGTATTTGGTGTTTTTTTTGTGAAAAAAAAAAAATAATTTGCAGTGCTTTTCTGTCTTTTTTAAATACCCCTTCATGTTTTTTTGAGGGGATTTGGGTCAATTATGAAAAGGTGGGACTTTGGTAGGGTTGTTAATTTTTTTTTCTAGTTCTTTAAATTTACAAAAAATTTTCGCCTTTACAAATAATTTCCTTTAAATTTTTTTTTCCCAACGGGGTTGAATTGAAATGATTTAATGTTCCTGTTTTCCCTTATTTTTATTTATATTTAAATTTAAAATTTCTCCAAATTTTTCCCTTTAAAACATGAAATGATTTAACTTTTTTGGCTAATGAAAAATTTTTAAAATTTGTAGAAAGGCAAGGGAAAACCCCAAATCTTCTTGAAAAGCTTTTCCCCAACTGTCGTTTTTTTTTGGTATAACCCCCAATGATTTTTGGAAAAGATTTTAAACTCTTTATTAAACTATTAAAAAAAGAAAACAATAAAACCTACAACTTCCAATTTTTAATAAATACTTGGGGGCAATATTTTTTCCCTTTTTAAAAAACTAATAAAATATTTAAAAAGAGTACCCCCCCCCCAAAAGTTTAAAAAAATAGTTTTTTTTTTTAACTTTACCCATTTTTTCAAATTTACCAAGGGAGCACAATTTAAAAACAATTGTAAACTTTAAAAAACCCCCCTTTGGGCCCCTTTGAAAAATTTAGAAAGGGAAAGCTGAAATCCTTTTTCCCCATTTCAAAAACAAAAACCTTTCTGGAAAAGGGAAAGCATCCCTATGCCCCCACCCCTTATTTTTAAAAAGTAAAATTTGGGTGCACCTCCCACTTTGGAAAAAATTTTTCCAGTATAAAAATACCTTTTTTTTAACTGAAGTATAAAAGGGTTATATATTTTTTTTGATTTGTGGTTGGATTTTAAAACTTTTCTTAAGGCTTTTTTAAGGGGAAATTTTTTAAAAAATTGTTTTTTAACTTTCCCTCACAGTTTCTACTTCAATACTTTCCCTTCCTTTTGGGTTTTTTGAATTATTTAAACAGAAAGGGATTTTATGCACTTTAAAATTGTGCGCCCCTTTTTTAAAAATTGTAAAAAGAAAAATCCCCAATTCGTTAATGATAAAAAGTTTTTTGCCCAATTGTGTCTTTTTTGAAGAAGGGCCAAGTTTTGTTAAATCATGACTCCATTTGATATTTTTTGTTTAAAAAAGACAAAAGTATTATAGGAGTGATTTGTTTTGGGTTAAACCCAAAAATTCCCAACTTTTGGGAAAGACTTTCCCAACATAGTTTGTTCTTCCAGGAAAATTAATTTACTTTGAAAAAAATTTCCTTGAAATCACTTCCAAAGGGAAAGAAGAGCAATTCTAACCCTATTCAAGGGATAAAAGGTAACGAAAAGTAAAAATTTGCAATATTTTGGACTTTTAACCTAAAGAGGACTTATTCCCCCAGGGAATCCTCATGAAGTAATAGGAAATGAAAAAAGGTTAAAACTTGATCAAATTTTAAATTTGAAAAATGGGAAATAAATTTTCCACAAATTTTAAAATTTTAAAGTTGCCCCCTTTTAAGAAAAGGAAACTGGAAACCAGGGACTGTATTTACTAATTTTTCCCTAGACAAAAATTAAACCCCTATCAGTTCTCAATTATAAAGCAGTAAAACTTAACAAAAATTCAAAAACCCCCACTTACAGCTCAAAAGGGTGGGGATACACGAATCCCAGCACAAAAAAAAGTCTTGGCCCTTTTGCGCATGGAAAAGATAGCAGGGGCCGTTTTTAAAAAATGGGGAAAATTTCTCTAGGTAATTTTGTTCAAAACCAGCATCAAAAAGCCAACATTTTTAATACATGGGGAAAACCCGAAAAATGCAACAATACCCCATGAGAATTTGGGATATAGATAAACGATACAAAGGGTTTAACCCCCTTTTTAAAAGTTACACCATGCTGGGGGGTTTCCCGCTTAACACCCACCCCAAAAAAAAAAATTTTTGGGGAAATTTTCCCCGCACTTAGAAAAGGTTGCAATGCAACAAAATACTTTTACCCCAAGCTCCCCAGTATTTTTGGGGAAAAGATAACATGCTGGGGAAAAAAAATCAAAAAATGAAAGGGATTATTTTATTTCAGTAGTAAAAGTACGCAACTCGCAAACCAACCCGGGAAAGGTCCTCATTTCTACAAATGCAAAAAACCCCAAAAAAACAGAAAAAAGGGGACAATAAATCACCACAAAATTCAAAAGCCCAAAACTTACAGCTCAAAGGCTGGTGGATACACTGGGAAACCCACGCAGGCGTCTCTGGCCCTTGTGCTGCATTTGGGAAAAAAAAAAAAATTTGGAAGGGGGCCGTTTAAATTTAAAGAGCAAATGCTCTAGGTACAAATTCACACCCGAAATTTGGGTCATTTTAAATTAAAAGGCCCCCCTAAACTTTTTTCCCCTGCCCGCACAAGGGCCCGAGGGCCCTTTTGCGGGATTCAGTGTATCCCCAAACCATTTACTTTAAGTTTTGGTTTGTATTTTGTGGTGATTCATGTCTAAGTGCTGGGGAGTTGCCCACAATTTTTTTTTTGGGGGGTTTATATAAGCTGAAACCCCCATGGGGTAACTGTATAAAAGGCGTTACCCCTTTTTATCGTTTATCTTTTTGCTTTTTCATCGGGAAAAGTTTTTCATTTTTTCAGTCTTCCCCCGAAATTTTTCGTTTCTTTTTTCATGCTGGGGTGAAATATTTCCTAGGCAATTTTCTCATTAAATTTTTAAAGGGCCCCTGCTATCTTTTCCCATGCAGCCAAAAAGGGCCAGAACGTTGCTGTTGGGGTCCTTGTATCCCCCAGCCCTTGAGCTTTAAGGTGGCTTTGTAGTTTTGTGGTGATTTATTTCCCCTTTTTCTTGGTTTTGTTTTTTTTTAGGTGTTTGGGGCCCCGCAAGAAAAAGAGGTAGCCTTGCCGTTTTTGGCCCTTTTCGAGCTTTGTTAAATGTAGCCTTTCTGTAAACCCCTTTAAAACCTCATATTTTTTATATTTTTTTCCCGGGATTTAAACTTTTTCCCCCAAAATACTGGGGGGCTTAGGGGAAAAAGTATTTTTTTTGCAGGGGGCACCTTTAAGTGCTTTGGGGCAGCTTGGGCCCCCCAATTTTTTTTTTTTTTTTTTTGGGGGATTAAAGCTTTAAACCCAAACATGGGGTAACTTATAAATGGTTTTTTACCCTTTGGGATCGCTTTTTCTAAAAGCAATTTCACAAATATTGTTGCATTTTTTGCAGTCCTCCATTTATTTTACTGTGGCTTTTTGCATTTGGTGTGAACTAGTACCTAGAGCATTTGCTCCCTTAATTAACGGCACCTTCTATTTTTCCCATTCAGCACAAGGGCCAGAGACGCCCCGCTGTTTTGGGGTCGTTTTTATCCCAAGCCCTTTTCCCGTAAGTGTGGTTTTTTAGTTTTTGGTGTTTTTTGGGCCCATGTTTTTTGTGGTTTTGTTTTTTGCAGTAAAAATTAACTTTTAATTTTGTTAAACACTTAACCCCCATTCAACTATTTTAAAAACCCCGATTTCTAACCCCTCAAAATTTTTCCCCCTTTTTAATTGTGAAGGAATAACTCCTTTTTTTTTTATCAATTTGGGGAACGCCACCTTTAACAGGGTAAACCCAATATATACAGTGATTTAATTTAAATCAATTAAAAGGGGTCCAAACATCATTTCTTGGGCATTCTTTCCCAAAACTGTTGGGGGCTTTTAAAAATATAAGGTTTCCTTGTGAGACCCTTGGGGGGCGGGGGACATGTAGAAAAAGGGGGAGAAACCAAAAAATTAAAATGTCCATGCCTGAACTACCCCAAAATGTTTCACCAACTAAATGGGTTATTCAGGGTATAGAGGTCCAGTCCCAAAGTGGTCTAGTCATTTCCCTTTTTTATCTCTTTGGGACACCTCTATTCAGGTTTTCTAACTAGTGTTGAGCGATTTTTGACAAATTTTAAATCGGCCAAGGGTTTTTTATGGTGATTGAAATTTTCCAAACTTTCGAAAATTTTAAAGGGTTTAAAAAAATTTAGCATCATCTATTTAAAATCGCGCCTTTTTTCCCCGTTCCTGTAATTTTTGGGGGCCACAAATCAGGGTTTCAGAAAAAGAGCAGGGGGAGTTTTGTGTGCGACTTTATGACTTTGGGGTGTGTATGGTTTTTTATTGGCTGGAAAAAAAAAAAAAAAAAAAAAACAAAAAAACCTTTCCTTTTTTTTACATTGAACAAACGTTTTCCCGTTTCAGCCCCAGTGTCCCCTCAGCGTCTCATTGGGGTAGGAAAATTCGCTCTGCCCGTGGCCCCAAAAGCTCACAAAAATTTGTCTAATTTCTGAAAAGGGGAAAAACCTTTTCTATTTGCTGTTTATCCCTTTTCCCAAATTTTGTTAGATTAAAAGATTTGAAGATTTTTTGAGTTAGCTAGAGAATTTAAACAGCACTACCGCTGTAAATTCAGGGGGGGGAGGGAGGGGGGGGCCCCGCGGGCGACACAGAAAAAGTTCTATCTTTTAAAGAAAACTGGTGAATTTTTACCCAAAACTTATGTTTAAAATTGTTGTTTGGGGAAAATCTTTAAATTTTTAAAAAGTTTTTCTATTGAAATTTTCCTGGATAAATTTGGGGCCCGCCTGGGAAATTATTTGGATAAACATCATTTTTTCTAACTGCAGGTCTCTTTGTTTGGTTCAAAACTCCACTTTTTTTTATCAGTATACATTTCAGTAGGGGGTTTTTATTTTCAATTTTTTTCCATTACAAACCCGTACTGTTGATATATCCAATTTTCAGTTAAAATTTCAAACCAGCAAATTTTTATTCAACACCCGGTTGTTTGTTGCCAAAAATACCGTGCAAACGTTCAAAAAAATTTACAGTTACGTGTTTTTTTTTTCTTTTTCGCAACCCAGCATTGTTTTTTGACCGAAAATCTAAAAATCTTAAAACAGCAATTCTATTTTTCCCCACAGGTTTTTGAAAAGGGGCCAAAAAAAAACCCTTTAAATTTTTCCAAAAAAATAAAAAGTTAAGTGTTTTTTTTACTTTTGCGAAACCCCGCCCTTTTTCATTTGGGGCAAACAAATTACGTAAATCCCTTAAAAAAAGCAATTCTATATTCCCACAGGTGAAATTTAAAGGTGCCCAAAAAAAACCATTTATTTTATCAAAACAAAACATTTGTGTTTTTTTACTTTTTACACCCCACATTGTTCATTTTACGCAGCATCTACGTAAATCTTAAAAAAACAATACAAAATACACCACAGGGGAATTTAAAAAGGGGCAAAAAAAAATCGTTTTTTTATACCAAAACATAACAGTTAGTGTTTTTTGACTTTTGCCCAACCCCGCATTGTTCTTTTACGAAACATCAAATTAATCTTAAAACGCAATTCTAAAATTCACCCCAGGGGGGAATTGAAAGGGGCCAAAAAAATTTCCGTTTATTATACCAAAATTTTTAACCAAAATAAAGTGTTTTTGGAATTTTGCCCATCCAGAATTTTTTTGATAGACACCTTGCCCGTTTAAAAATTTTAATCCCGCAAATTTTTTTTTTTGTTTTGAGGGATTTTTAAAATAGCTGTGGGTTTGCCCTCTTTTTAAAAAGGACTTTCCAAAAAATATTCCTACCTTCTCAAATTTTTTTATTTTTGAACATGGAGCGAAATGCCAGGGGGTTAAAGGGGCAAAGAGGGGGGGAAGGGACCTTGGGGGTAGAGGTAAAGAGAGAAGGTGCTCCCCTTTCCCGTGCCCCGGCCCACAAAAACGCATGCCCGGGATCGCAGTTGCGGACCGTCAGGCCTGTCATCGCCCTGTGATGTCAGGGGCCCCCCGTGAATTAAGTAACGAACATCGTTTGCCAATTTTGTCCTTTAGTGGTTTTTTTTCAACCTGCATCTAGGGAGTTTACCTCCTCGTCCTCGCAGTCCCCGCCACAATTTTCGTCCCCAAACATCCTCCAAAAATGAAACAGGCCCCAAAAATCAACCCTTGGGGTACCCCCCACGTGGAAAATCCAAATTTTCTGAAGACCCCCTTTTATGACAAAATGTGGTTGGGTCAGAAGGCATTTTTAAAAGATCAAGAGGGATTTTTGTCCCCCCTTGAGCCCCGTTAATGATGCCATCAAGGAGGTGAAGGAAGCCGGTCAATCAGCAAAATCCCCGGGGGGTTTTGGGGACGCCTTGCATGCCCCCTTTTTTTGTAGCCCCCCGCTTCTGGATGCAGAAAAATAAAGGACGGGCCAAGTCACCTGTGTTGATGATGTTTATGATGGGGACATTGCGAATCCATCCCCGGTTTTTTTCGAAAAATTTGCTTGCGAGCGCTTCATCAGTGGACGAGGGGGAAGACGATGGGGTAGTGTCAATACGGGTCCCGCCACAAAAAGGGAGAGGGCGGGCGCAGAAGTCCGCTGATATGATTCCGCCAGCCACGGTCAGCGCAAACCCCGCTCCTCGCTTATCGCCGTCAAAAAGGCCCAGGACCTCTCCAGCCTGGGGCCTTTTGAGCAAGCCTCTGAGTCACCCAGCCATGTCATATGCCGCCTTGCCGTAAACGCATAAGTAGAGGCAAGAACCTTAGATGGTTTAACCACCACCAACATGTCTAGTCACATGCAGCGAATGCATGAGTTGAAATGGAGGGAACACTTGGCCAAAAAAGGCCAGACCGACGCCGGGCCTCCAACCACTGTCACACCCTCTGTCTCCGCCTCCTCCTCCTCCGCCACCACCAAGCGTTCCTCAGCTGCCCATGTCTCTCAGAGTCATGATCAGGGATCAGCCTCGGCTTCAGCCTCCACCGTCGCCCGAGTACCACCAGCACCACCAGAGACCCATCCTACCCCTTCTCCTTCCCGCCAGTTTGATGACCTGCACGCAGTTCAGCGGCCAGTCTAGCAGCCAGCCTTCTGTCTTCCAGGTTTGGGAGCAGAAGAAACACTTTAACCCAAACCATCCTAAAGCCAAAAGCCTGAATTTCGGCATTGCCAGGCTTTTTGCCTTGGAAATGTTGCCTTTCATCTGGTGGACACAGATGGGTTCCGCCACGTCATGGCCCTCGCCTGCCCCCCAATACCAGATGCCGAGCAGGCATTTCTTTGCCAGAAAAGCCGTCCCTGCCCTGGCCAGCCACGTGTCATCTAAAATTTCAAGCGCGTTGTCTGCATCTGTGTCCGGAAAAGTCCATCTCACCACCGACACATGGACTAGTAAGCACGGCCAAGGCCGCTATATCTCTGTGACAGCTCACTGGGTGAGCTGGGTGGATGTCTCTGGGGGTGACGGTGGCGCTCAGGCTCGGCGCACGCTCTTCAAAACCGCAGGGATGGTGCAGGGCTCTTTCCCCCAAGGTCCTCTGGTGGCATCACGTGCCCAGAGACACCAGGCCGTTGAATTAATCGCCCCGGGGGCCGTCCCC
>JAODAL010027434.1:0-54975 GCA_025379985.1 Phyllomedusa bahiana
AATTTTTTTCAATTTATTAAATATGATTAATTTTGTGGGGTATATTTTTGGGAATATTATTTTTTAGTTAGGTTAAATATTAAATTTTTTTAAAATCTTTGGGCCCCCTTTTTTAAATTTTGGAGAATTTTTATGCATTTTGGGAAGGAAACCTTTTTAGTATAGTTATAAATTTTAGCATTTTTTAAAAGGGCAAATTGAAATCGGGAAGGTCTTTAATGGGGATCCCAAATTTCCCGATCATGCGATAATTAATTAAAATCTGAGCATCTTTTATTAAGATCCCCCCTTTTTTGGGGCTTCCCGTAAAAAATTTTGGGGGCCACAAATAATTTTCAGAAAAAGAGCAAGTGAGAAGTGTGTGCGACATCATGACTGGGATGTGTAAAGGTTTTCGAAAGGGTGGAAAAATCACCTGACCCCGTTTTAAAATGAACAACGTTTCCCGTTTCAGCCCCAGTGGGCCCTCCCGCGTCTCATAGGGGTAGGACCTTGCTCTGCCTGTGGCCCAAAAACCAAGCGAAAATTTTTCTATTTCTGCACAGAGAAACCCAAATTTTTAGCTTTTGGGTCCTTTCCCAAAAAAAAGTTGATTAAGGGTTTGGGAAAAATTTTTTGTAGTTAACAAAGAATTTTAAAAACAGCATCTACCGCTGTTAAATTTACGGCGGGGGGGGCAAAGGGGGGGCCCCCCCGGGGGAACACAGACCCAAACTTATCTAAAAAGAACACTGGATAAGTTCAAACCCAAGAAAATTTGTGAAAACATTGTAGTGGAATTCTTTATTATTTAAAATTTGCTATTGAAATATTTTTCCGGATAAAGGGGACCCGAACTAAAATTTAACACTCTTTCTAGTAACTTGCGTCTCTTTGTTAGGGGCTAAATAAACCCCCTTTTAATTTTCGTAAAACATTTCAATATGGGTTTTATTTTAATTTTCCCATTACCCCCTGGGGGGGGGGGTTTTATACCCCCCTTTCAGTTTTTAAAAATTTCAATCCAGCAAACCCTTTTAGTCAGGGACAATTTTTTTTGTTCCAAAAATTTCCGTTATCATACGAAAACATAACATTTAAAATTTTTTTTTGACTTTTGCACACCCCCCGCATTTTTCAATTTACGCCCGCATCCACTAAATCTTAAAACAGCAATTCTATATTTTACCACAGGGGAATTGAACAGTTGCAAAAAATACCGTTTATTATACCAAACATAACATTACGTGTTTTTTGACTTTTTGCACATCCACATTGTTCATTGACGCAGCATTCCATCACGTAAATCTAAAACAGCATTCTATATACACCACAGGTGAATTGAAAGGATCAAAAAATAACCGTTATTAACCAAAACATAACAGAATACGTTTTTTTTGACTTGCCAGTCCAGATTAGTTGATAGACACCTTTCAGTTAAATTTGAATCCAGCAATTTTTGTTATTGATTAGAGGGATTTGATATAGCTGTGATTTTGCCCGTCTTTTAATAATAGACATTACCAAAACTATTCCAGACTTTCTCAAATTTTTATATTTCTGAACAGGAGCTAAATGCAGGTGGTAAGCGACAAAGATGGGGTAGCACATGGAGGTAGAGGGTACGAGAGAAGGTGCTCCTCCAGTGCTGGCGACACACCCTGCCAGCGGATCGTGCAGTTGCAGACCGTCAGGCCTGTCACCGCTGGTCAGGGCCCTGTGAGAATCTAAGTAACGAAACATCGTTCGCCAATCTGTCCTTCAGTGGTTAATGCAACTGCATCTAGCAGGTTTACCTCCTCGTACTCGCAGCCGCGGGCCAAAATGTCGTCATCAGCATCAGCAGCATCCGTCAACATGAAGCAGTCAAATGACAACTCGTGTACCCACCACATGAGGATAAATCCATTGTCCTGCGAACCTCTTTTGATGACAAAATGCGTTTGGGGTCAGAAGGCATGTTTTAAAAGATCAAGAAGGATGATTCGTCTTCTCTGACCGCCCATTTACAGGTGATGCCAACAGAGAGGTTAAGGAAGCCGTCAAATCGGCATAAAAACACGGCGGTCGGCAACGACTTGCAGTGCCCCTTGCTGTAGGCCCTGCAGCTTCTGGATGCAGGAAAGTCAGGACGACCAGTCACACTGTGTTTGATGATGATGATGGATGACGCCATTTGCGGATCCATCCAGGTCTTTTCCGCCAGAATTTGCTTGCGAGCGCTTTCATCATTGGACAAGGAGGAAGACGAGGGGTTTGGTCAATACGGAGTCCCCGCCACAAAAAGGAGAGGGCGGTCGCAGAAAGTCCCGCTGATAGATCCCCAGCCACGGTCAGACGCAAACCCCGCTCCTTCCTTACCGGCCGTCAAAAAGGTCCAAGGACTCTTCAAGCCTGGCCGTGATCTTAGACCCAAGCCTCTGATTCATCCAGCGAAGTCATAATCCGCCATTGCCGAAAATGCATAAGAAGGAGGCAAGAACCTATAATTGGTTACCCACCACCAACATGTCTAGTCACATGTGCAAGCGATGCATGAGTTGAAATGGAGGGAACACTTTGGCCAAAAAAGGCCAGACCGACGCCGGGCACCAACCGTTGTCACATTCCCTCTGGTCTCCGCCTCCTCCTCCCCGCCACCTGACCAAGCTTTCCTCATCTTAGCCCATGTCTTTCAGAGTCCAAGAACAGGATCAGCCTCCGCTTCAAGCTCCACCGTCGCCCGAGTACCACCAGCACCGACCATAGACCCATCCAACCCCTTCTCTTCCGCCAGTTTGACGACCTTCAAACGCCCGCAACGCGTCGCAGACTAGCAGCCAGCCTTCTGTCTTCAGGTTTGGGAGCAAAGAAACACTTTAACCCAAACGCATCCCAAAGCCAAAAGCCTGAATGTCCGGCATGCCAAGGCTTTTGGCCTTGGAAATGATGCCTTTCCGTCCTGGTGGACCAGATGGGTTCCGACACGTCAGGACCTCTCCTGCCGCCAATACCAGATGCCGAGCAGGCATATCTTAGCCAGAAAAGCGTCCCTGCCCTGTGCCAGCCACGTGTCATCTAAAATTTCAAGCGCGTGTCTGCATCTGTGTCCGGAAAAGTCCATCGACACGCACCGACACATGGACTAGTAAGCACGGCCCAAGGCCGCTATATCTCTGTGACAGCTCACTGGTGAGCTGGGTGGATGCTCTCTGGGGGTGACGTGGCTCTTAGGCTCGGCGCCACGCTCTCAAAACCGCAGGGATGGTGCATGGCTCCATTCCCCCAAGGTCCCGCTGGAGCATCACTGCCCAGCAGACACCAGACCGAGTTGAAATAAATCTGCCTAGGAGACCCGTCCACACACAGGTCAGTAGCTGTGTGACGGCTCTAAGCAACAGACCGAGCGCTGGCTGGGTGACAAGAACCGTGTGCCAGGCAAGGTGGTGTGCGATAACGGGCGAAATCTGCTGGCCGCCCTTAAATCCGGATAGCTTGGAGCACATCCCTTTCCTTGCACATTCATGAACCTTGTACGTCCAGAAATATCTAAAGAGCTACCGCGGGTCTGGACTTGCCTGCTGAAGAATGCTCGAGGTCTGAGTTCGCACTTGTCCCGCCGTTCGCACCCTGCTTCGTCCCGCCTGGCTTCTTTGCAAGCGTCATCTCGGCCCTCACCCCGTCGACCGTCTCATTGATGACGTGGCAACACGTTGGAATTCACCCTCCACATCTCCAGCGACTGTGGCAGCAGCGCAATGCCATTACGCAGTACGACGTGACCATGCCTGACATGCAGCGGTGCGGAACCTCGGGTGTTTGAACCACCGAGAGTGGAAGGCGGAGGAAAGAGCTCTGCACCATCCTTGCCATTTTTTGAAGAAGCCACCAAATGTCCAGTGCGGACAATTCCCATTGTCCCAGCATGAGCATTGTGGTGATCTTAGTCTGAACAAGATCGTTGGCCACCTGAAACAACAGGTCCCTGCCAGCGACGAGGAGGGACGGACACCGATGCGGACAAGGAGCCTTCTCCTCCGTCAAATCCACAAGGCCCGACGTTACATCACAATTTACATCGGTCTTCATTAGGCAGTGGTTCGGGGTCCAGAGCTATTGCAATGAGGCGCCTCAGCTCTCAGGTGCATCATCTCAGGCAAGTCCAGGGTCTGTGTTGAAGACTGTGCCGGAGGCAGCGGAGGAGAGAAGGTAATACCTACACACCGAAGTATACCGACGTCCCTGCCAGGAACGTGATTGGCGCGATATGAGGCGGAGGAGGAAGATGAGGAGAGATCAGATATCTAGTGCCCCCGACCCAGAGGCTTGGAAGTCAAGGCTCATCTCTCACATGAGTGTTTTGGAATGCTCCCATTTCCACCAACAATTATCCGTCGCAATAAGGGCACCACAATAACAACAGTTACTGGTGGCCACCCTCCTGGAATCCCCCGGTACAAAACAAAAAGTCAGCACTGTTCCTCCACCCACCCCAAATAGAGAGTAAAATGCAGGAAATGGAGACTTTGCAGATTGATTCAACTGGAGACATCTGTTGCGTCCGCTTCACGTTCCCCAAATGACCCGGGTGGAACAAACATCAGCGACGTGACAGCAGTAAGTGCCAAGTATGGCGAGCGGGCAGCAGCAGGCAAGGAGGCGGAAGCCTAATGGATGACCTCTGTGCAGATCTTGTTTACCACCTCACCAACCATGCAATGCAGGGCACACATCCAACACACAGAGATCAGCTTAAGATCATGGTGCCACGAACTATCTGCGTCTCAACACCAACCGATGTTTTTGCATGTGTTCCGGACCCCAAAATAGACTTCTGGGTATCCAAATGGCCGAATGCCAGAGCTGGCTCGTCACGCCATTAGTGTTGTCCTGTCCCAGCCGCCAGCGTCATATCTGAGCAGACCACCATCAGCACAAGCTGGAGAGTCATTACAGACAAACGCATCCGGCTTCCACAGATAATGTGGATCGTTTTACTTTCATCAAGAAGAATCATGCATGGATCTCTGATGATATTGTGGGCCCCCAAGTGCCGAGGTCCCCGATTAGTTGCTCGTCTCCTTCACATTCCTTTTCAAACAGAATTGGTCCTCTTGAAAACTTTTTTATTAAAATGATTTATATCTTACTGCAATTTTTTTATTCTCTTTTCCTCTTTTATTTTCTCTTTTTTGCTTGTTGATAGACTGTGAAAAGATAGCAAGGTTTCATGACAACACCGTATTCCATTTTACTCACAGTATCTTAAGAAGTATTTTCGCATTGTCAATGTTATGAGGTCATGCTTGCTGTGCGATACAGCTATAATTTATGGTCCCTTTTGGAAAAGTAACATGTGGCTTCTAATGTGGCATATTCTCCTCACAATTTTAATAGTCGGCAGAGAATACATATTTTATAAATTTTTTTGGGGTCATTGTAGCTGTGAGATACAGCAATAAATCATGGTCCTTTGGAACAGAAATGTGGCTTCTAAGTGGCATTACTTCTCCCTCACAATTATTAACAATGCTGAGAAGGTCCCTTTATAATTTTTTGGTCATGCTGCATTGAAATGCATGCAATACTACAGGTCCTATAATAAAAAATGTTGTTTTCTAACAACATTTGTTTCCTTCACAATTGACCAAGTGGCACAAGGTCATGCTTTAAATTTTGGGCATTTTGCCTTTTAAGAAGCAGCAATACTACAGGACCTATTCTAAAAAATGTTGTTTCTAATAGAACATTTGTTCTTCACAATTGTCAAAAGTTCTCAGGGTCATGTTTTGAATTTTTGGGGGCATTTTGCTGTGACATGCAGTCTATACTAAGAGGTCCTATTCTAAAAAATGTTGTTCTAACATACATTTGTTCTTCACATTGTCCAACAGTGGCTCAAGGGTCATGCTTTGAATTTTGGGCATTTTAGCTGTGACATGGCCGCGAATACTACAGACCCTATTCTAAAAAATGTTGTTTCTAACAGACATTTGTTCTTCACAATTGTCAAGAGTGCTCAATGGTGATGGGGCTTGTCCATGAAACAGGAATAGGTAGGACACTGTTAATGGACACATATTTCAACATGACTTGTTTTTATTTTTGCAAGATCTTTATAACATAGCTATCATCCCTGTATTTGATACAACCCATTGATAATACAAAGAAAAAAAGAGAACAAAGACATGGTTAGGATTCCAGCCAAAAAAAAATGTGTTTTTCTAGAATAAACTACTAAAAAACATGCATGTACAAAATAGCTGTTAAAAAAAATTCCCCTGAAATTGTACAAGGAGTACAGAAAAACTTGACACTGATTTAGGTATTCAGAGGACATGGAGTAACGGCGCACGGAACAGAGAACAAAGTACAGAGAACCATTTCCACCAGCACGTTGAGTAAAATGAGAAAAACGAATGCCAAGATAAAGGTCAACCTGGTGAAACAGGAGCGTTAACCACCAGTATTTTCCAAGTGAAGCTCAATTGGTCACACTCATACGGGAGGGCAAGCGCTACACCACAGGAATTGACTGTGTATGAGGAAGGCTGGAGGTCTCACACTTCCGCTTTCCGCACTCTGCTTCAGCACGACAGTTTTCACATTGCTGCGTCATCCAGGGCAATTTAACCTGCGTGTTAATAGATAGACGGAACGCCAGCCTGGGCTCATCACCCGCACCCACTGTAAATCTCCGGGCCCAGGGTCATCTGTGGCCCGAGGGGGGGGGAGGACAGTATAGTCCATGTCCAGTGAAACAAAATTGGTGGTTGAAAGAGTCCTTTTTCGCACTTTTTTAAATGTTGGTGTCATGCAGGTTTGGGGCTCTGCTGCGTCCAGGACAGGGATATTTCAATGTCCAGTTCAAGTAACATATGGTTCAAATCAAACTGCCTTCTGCACTTTTTAATTGTGGTTGATGCAGGTTTACAGGATACAGGCTGGTTGGTACAAGACAGGATAGTGAATGGTCTGTGATTTTTTTTCTGTGACTTTAATAACCTAAGTGGTGTTGCCTAAGATGTAGCAGGTATCCAATTTGACTGTTGTGGATGTTAATTTCAGCTTCTCCAGCCTTGTTTGGGTGTAAAAAAAGAAGGTGTTGTTGCTCTCCCCATAGACTTTAATTGGTAATTCGCTCATAATCGATCACACTATTCGAAAAACCTTATAATCGATAGCGGCCGACTAACCACTATCGCTTCGACATCTCGTTTCGCCAACGCAATCGCTCAACACTAATGAAGATATCTGTATATGATAAATATACACCCTGTATTTGACTCCAAAATGAAACCAGTAACAAGCTGTGTATCCTTGGAATAATAATGTGCGCTCCACAAATGGCCAGGAAAAAATTTACTTGTATGTGCCTTTAAAAACACTGTGTGTTTTACTAAATGTAATAACACAAAGCAGGCTTAATTACCCTTCGGTACATGAATTATGCTACAGGAAAAATTTATAAATTTGACGTTGAAAAAGACGGTTTCTTTTCATGGGGTCAGCACACCAGCACCACAACGCTTAATTAACCCCTGGATGTAAATTGGCGCAATAGGAATTGTATTGTAAAAACGCTGTTTCCTTAAATGAATACAACGGAACTCTGGCTTAGTCCCACATAGGATATTGAATTAGTATGCAGCTGCAGTGGACGCACACTGGATTTCGATCCAATACCCCCAAAAAATTAGAAATAGAACCATTAAGAGAACAGTCTCAGAGACAACTGAGACACCCCACAGGAAATCAGCTATAAATAAAAATCAATTCTTCAGTAAGAGCTATAACCAGGGCGCACCTTCCCTAATTAGCACAGTGAAGGAGTGAGAGCTGCCAGCGCGCGCCCGGATTAAATATTCGCGTGGTACGTCACAGAATCCCCCGGTCCTCTTATTGGCTTTCACCTCTCTGCCATGTCATGCAGGCTATGGCCATCTTCTCCCAGAGTGCTTATGTGCCCCATGTAGCGGCCATGTGCTCGCACCATTTTTAACAATCAAAAGCACACTTCGTTCCACCACGAAGTTCCCCCCAAACTTCGACTCTCGTCCGAACCGAAGTTTTCCGAAATTCTAAACGAATTCCACTTCGTTAGAATCGATTCGCTCCATCCTAGCTATGAGCACTGATTTTTGCCTATATGCCACCTGACAGGGTTTACTATTGGGCTACCTGTATTGGTGGCTAGTGGTTCGGATTGGTTGCTATGGGCTCTGAATGTTTACTATGGGCACTGATGGTTCCTAAGGGCTCAGGATTGGTGGCTATGGGCTCTTAATGTGTAATGCTATGTGCTCTGATTGGTGGCTATGGGCTCTGATGGGTTCCTATGGGCTCTGATTGGTCGTTATGAGCTCTGACTGGTTACTATGGGCTCTGATTGGTTGCTATGAGCTCTGGTTGGTTGCTATGAGCTCTGGTTGCTATGAGTTGTGATTGGTTGTTATATGCTCTGACTGGTTACTATGCTCTGGAATTGTTGTTATGAGCTCTGATTGCTTACAATGACTGTGGATTGATTGTTTAAGTAGCTGTGATTGGTACTAGTCTCTGATTGGTTCTAATATGCTCTGACAGCTTTACTATGGGTTCAGATTGGTTTGCTATGAGCGGTGATTGGTTACGTATATGCTCTATTGGTTTTCTATAGGGCCTCAGATTGGTTGCTATTGACTCTGATTGTTTTCTATAAGCTCTGATTGGTTGCTATTGACTCTGATTGTTTTCTATAAGCTCTGATTGGTTGCTATAGGCAACAGAGACATTTTTACTGTTAGACACTTTGATGAAGAAGAGGTCGTCTGTCACCTGCCCTTGTTTTCGTCTGAGCCAGCACTAGATTTCCGAACCTTTAAAGCTACAACACTTTCTGACATACTTTATGCTCCAATTCCTCACTATTTTAACACCTTCCATATACACGATGTATTATTACGTCATGAGAAAATGTCCCAGAAAGTGAGACAACAGGACCTCATGGAGCCTCAGTACAGCAGGAGCTCTGCCCATATCAACTTCAATGGTATAGAGTCTGCCTCCAACTACAACCACTGGGATCAGAGTTTGCTTTGAGTCTGATTATTTAATCCCCTGGATGCTTTGGTCTGTAGTGACTGTGAGGGTATGCTCACAGGGATTTGAACGCTGATTCTGAGGCGGATTCAGCCTCCAATCTGACTGTATTCCAACTTTCATTATTCCCTATGGTAAATCCCGTTGTAGTTCACAGGTCGCTGATTTTCCTCGGCACTGAATTCCTTTATAGGATTATAGTATGTAGTGTCACATGATAGTGTATAGCAAATCTGCCTCTGAAAATAAAGTAATTGACCTGATGCAGTTAGATCGATCTCTGGCACTTCCCGCATTCTGATGATCTGTTTACAGTTCTCTGATTTAGATCCTCCCTGTTGTCAAACATATATAGATGGTTTTTCTGGATCTAGAAAGCAAAGAGCAATAAAGTGTTGTGGATGGGAACAAAGGTTATATATGGTAGATCTTTGTTGTCTCTCTTTCGAATGTATTAATCAGTATAATACCACATCACTGTTCTTTATATATATTGCACGAAAAAGCTGCCTTATATCATACACTCTTATAAATGTTAACAAATGGCCACATATATAATCAGCTTGAAAAGATAACTGTTATAGAATGTAGTAAGGTATAATGTCTATTACACTCACAAAGATAGCGTCTGTGCTCATACACACCTAGATATGCCAAGATGGCTGCCCAGCTAGATGTATTTCCTTCCTCTAACAAAGAGAAAGGACTGTCATTTAAAACGTAGATAAGAAGACCATTATATGTTGCCATAAGGAATGTGGATAACACGGCCCCCGATCTGTTAAAAAAACCTTGACTCTTTGTAATAAACTCAGCAGATCTCTTTGTCTGAGAAAGTGTCATGCTTGGAATTCCTGGCACATGCTAACTAATATACTGATTTGGTCCCCTGCTGGAAAGTAGAGCCCTTTTGTGGTTTCATCTACAACAAAAGTATATCATCTGTCTCTGAGTTCATTTAGGATCAAGGAGGTAAACATTTAGGGCGACATGTATGAACGTTGGCGCTGACATGCCGGGTCTAAATCACTATAAAGCAGTGTAGAATGTGTTGGAATGTATGAAGCTGTTCTTCTACAGGACAAAGATACCAGGGCGAGTGTAGCCAATACTACAATCGGCTCCAAGCAACCACCTTTACCCTGAGTCTGTTCTTCAACAGGACATACATACAGAGCAGTGTAAGCCAATACCACAAGTCTGCTGAGGCCACACCTTTACCCAGGTCTGTTCTATCTGCAGGTCATACATACAGGGCATGTAGAGGCCACAACCACAAGTCTTGCTCAGGCCCACTTTTACCCTGGGCAGTTTCTTCTGTAGGTCATACTTACAGGACATGCAAGAGCCAAATACCACAAGTCTGGCTCGAGCACCACCTTTACCCTGGTCTTGCTGTTTCATCTGCAGGTCATACATACAGGGCAGTGTAGATCAATCACCACAAGTTGGCTCAGGCACCACCTTTACCCAGGACTTGTTCCTCAGCAGGTCATACATACAGGCAGTGTAGATCAATACCACAAAGTCTGGCTCAGGCACCAACCTTTACCCTGGTCTGCTGTTCTTCTTCAGTCATACATACAGGGCAGTGCTAGATGCCAAAACCACAAGTCTTGCTCAGGCCCCACCTTTACCCTGGGTCTGTTCTTCAGCTATCATTCATACATTGCAGTGTAGTGTCAATACCACAAGTTGGTTCAGGCACCACCTTACCCTGATCGGATCTTCTGCAGGTCATACATACAGGCGGTGTAGAGTCATACCACAGTCTGCTAAGGCCACCACCTTTTACCCTGGTCTGGCTGTTCTTACCTGCAGGTCACACATACAGGGCATTGTATAGCCAGCACAAGTCCTGGCACAGCACACCTTTAACCCTGGTCTGCTGGCTGTTCTTCTGCAGATCATACTTACAGGTCAGTGTAGAACCAATACCACAAGTCATGCTCAGGCAACCACCTAACCCTGGTCTGTTCTTCTGCAGGTCATGACATACAAGGGCAGTGTAAGCCAATAACAACAAGATCTGTGCTCAGGACCACCTTTACCATGGTCTGGCTGTTCTTCCTGCAGATCATAACATACAGGGCAGTGTATGCCAATAGCCACAAGTTCTGACTCCAGGCACCACCTTTACCCTGGTCTGGTTCTTCTGCAGTCATACATACAGGACAGTTGTAGCGCCAATACCACAATCTGGTTCAGCACCACCTTTACCCTTCTGTTCTTCTGCAGTCATACATACAGGGCTGCAGGGGCAATGATAGCCAATACCACAAGTCTTGTCTCAGGCACCACCTTTAACCGGGTTCCTGGCTGTTAACTTCTGCAGATCATACATACAGGCAGAGTAAAGCCAATACCACAAGTCTGCTCAGGCACCACCTTTAACCCTGGTCCTGGTTCTTCTGCAGGTCATACATACAGGGCAGTGTAAAGCCAATACCACAAGTCTGGCTCAGGCACCACCTTTACCCTGGTCTGGCTGTTCTTCTGCAGTCATACATACAGGGCAGTAGTAGAGCAAATACCACAAGTCTGGCTCAGGCACCACCTTTACCCTGGTCTGGCTGTTCTTCTGTAGGTCATATATACAGGGCAGTGTAGAGCCAATACCACAAGTTTGGCTCAGGCACCACCTTTACCCTGGTCTGTTCTTCTGCAGGTCATACATACAGGACAGTGTAGTGCCAATTACACAAGTCTGGCTCAGGCACCACCTTTACCCTGGTCTGTTCTTCTGCAGGTCATACATACAGGGCAGTGTAGAGCCAATACCACAAGTCTGGCTCAGGCACCACCTTTACCCTGGTCTGGCTGTTCTTCTGCAGGTCCTACATACAGGGCAGTGTAGAGCCAATACCACAAGTCTGGCTCAGGCACCACCTTTACCCTGGTCTGTTCTTCTGCAGGTCCTACATACAGGGCAGTGTAGAGCCAATACCACAAGTCTGGCTCAGGCACCCCCTGGTCTGGCTGTTCTTCTGCAGGTCATACATACAGGTGCAGTGTAGAGTCAATGCCACAAGTCTGGCTCAGGCACCACCTTTATCCTGGTCTGGCTGTTCTTCTGCAGGTCATACATACAGGGCAGTGTAGAGCCAATACCACAAGTCTGGCTCAGGCACCACCTTACCCTGGTCTGTTCTTCTGCAGGTCATACATACAGGGCAGTGTAGAGCCAATACCACAGTCTGGCTCAGGCACCACCTTTACCCTGGTCTGTTCCTCTGCAGGTCATACATACAGGGTAGTGTAGAGCCAATACCACAAGTCTGGCTCAGCCACCACCTTTACCCTGGTCTGTTCTTCTGCAGGTCATACATACAGGACAGTGTAGAGCCAATTACCTTGGTCTGGCTGTTCTTCTGCAGGTCATACTGCTATGAGCTCTCATTGGTCACTATATGCTTTGATTGGTTGTTATGGGCAACAAAGACAGTTGTAGACCTAGACAGTTTTCATACATGTCCCCCCTAGTTTAGACTCATTGATCCCTGTATACTTTTCAAATTGAGCTCTCAACTTAGGGCGATATGTTTGATCGGGAGTTGCGCCTGTTTTCTGGTGAAAACTGCGCCTCACCGATCCGAATCCCCTGTCGGATGCAGGGATGCGATGTTAGGCGCAAACTTTGCCACTTTCGGCTGCGCCTAACATGAAGGGGCGTGCAATGGGCATGGTGTAGGCGTTCTGTGGCGGGACGCACCACATTCGAATACTCCGAGGCATGCATGATCGCGGGTCGGCAAAGTGCGGCGCATTGCAGCGCTCGCCAGCTCCGACAGGCAGACCTAGTTGAATGTGGTCTACCTGAGCAGGAGGAGGCGAGGTGAAGCGAGAACATAATGGAATGGGGCAAAATGTACTCAAGGTCGACTGTTACAACAGTACAATAATAAAAAAGAATTGTCTATAAAATTATTTCATTAATAAAGATAAATATCAAAGTTGTCTAAAAACGATTAAATGTATTGAAAAAGTGGATCATTTAAAATTAGAGGAAAAATATATAAGATCGCAAAAGAAATAAATCTCAGATCTCAGCTCCGTGCGGCATGGAGGATGATTCCAAAAATAGTTTTTATTAGGTGTAAAACATTATCTGAAAAAGAGCTCAAACCTTCTAAAAACATACTTTAATCAAATCACTAACCACGCGTTTGTCGCCGTCACCGGCGCTACCTCAGGATTTGGGATATAGAAAATTGCCGTGAAAGACAGTAATTCAAATTCTGTAAGCTCTTCTCATTGGTCGGCAGAAACCAACCAATCAGAATAGGAGCAACAGTGAACCATTATAATCTATGGAGTAGTATTGACCTATCAAATGATAAGGCGGGACAGTTCAAAATACAGTAAAAAAGGCAGAAAAGAGCTGATTGGTTGAGACCAGGCGGCAGATATGAATCCACCAATCATATGTAGTGCGTCTATTTTGAGTGTAGCAAGCAGGGCGCGATAGAAGGGCGCCCTAAAAGTTATTACTGTCTATGGGAAATATTCTAGTACTGTGATTGGTTGGGGGAAGAGGGGCTCGTCCTGCTTAGCCAATCAGCGGCTGAGCTACTTATCTCATAGAGTTCTATGGGAAAAAGAAATGCAGAGCGAGCTCTTTTTGTGATTGGCTAAGTTAACCCCTTAACGACCGCGCACCGTCTTTTGACGGCGGCCGTTGCGGGTCGTTCGTCTGCAGTGACGTCTTTTGATGTCGCTGCAGACATCGGGGTTTGCGGCGCCCGGTGCCGCAGCTGCGCTGGGATCGGGGCTGAACTACACAGCCCCGATCCCAGAGCATGTCCTGCAGGCATCGGGGAGCGGAGGAAACCTCCGCAACCCGATGCTTTAACCCTTTTGATTGCGGCGGTGGGGTTACCGCAGCGCAATCAAAGGATCCCTGCTCTGTCGGGTGATCGGAACACCCGGTGACCCGACAGAGCCCGGGAACGGCTGCACAGTCAGCTCTGGGGACCTAGCGTGGCCCCAGAGTTGTCTGTGTATGAAGCCAGTGATTAGGACGCACTGTGTGCTGTCCTAATCACTGCCTGTGTCAGACTGGGCACAGATTAGCATGTATTAGCATATATGAATATTTCTAATACATACTAAGTGTAAAAAAAATTTTAAAAAAAGGTTAAACAGTTCTCCCTTCATGGGAGTCAAAAACAAAGTACAAAAAAAACATAAAAAGTGTAAAAAAAAAGAATAAAAAAAATAAATAATAAAATAAAAATAAATATTTAATAAAAAATAATTGTACATAAATTACACGCACAAAAAAACCTACACATATTTGGTATCCACACGACCGTAATAACCTGTAGAATTAATCTAACAAGTTATTAATGTGAAATGTTAATGGTGTAAAAAAAAAATGAAAAAAAACAAAAAAAAATTTTGGAAAAAAATAAAACAAAATAGTGCAATTATTTATAAGTGTACTTAAACTATTCCCTTATAAAGTACAACTTGTCTTGAATAAAACGAGGCCTCATCCAACTGCGTCATTGAAAAAATAAAAAAGTTACAACTGTTTAAATGCAAGGAGGCCAAAACTAAAAAAATGTTCTGGTCATTAACTACTTTTCAGCGTTCGGCTTAAGGGGGGAAAAAAAGTGCGATTATTTGGGCAATGGGAGAGCGAGCGATGCTCTTATTGGTTTTCTAATGCAATCTATAATAAAACTGTACATGGCAGAAATCAAATAAGACTCACGAAGTTGTACCGATCTCTATATAAAATAAGAGGGTGTAACGAAAATAAAGAAATAAAAATGAACTCATTGAATTCATATTTATTTGTTTATTTTCTTTACCCACCATATATTGATCATTTTATATAGAGATCGGTACAACTTCGTGAGTCTTATCATTTGATTTCTGCCATGTACAGTTTTGGTGTGTCCTCACTTAGAATATGCTGTTCAGTTCTGGGCCCCAGTTTATAGAAGAGATGTAATGGAGCTAGAGAGAGTACAAAGACGAGCAACCAAACTTATAAGGGGAATGGAGCATCTTCGTTATGAGGAGAGGTTAGAAGGATTTAACTTATTTAGTCTTGAAAAAAGACGGCTTCGGGGGGACATAATTAATTTATATAAATATATAAATGGTCCCTACAAAAAGTATGGGGAAAAATTATTTCAAGTGAAGCCCCCTCAAAAGACAAGGATTCAATCTCCAGAGGAGAAGGGCGTTCTTCATTGTAAGAACTTTTAATCTGTGGAATAGCGGGCCTGAGGAACGGGGTCACAGCAGGAACTGTAGACAGTTTCAAGAAAGGCTTAGATACCTACCTGGAACTAAAGAATATTAATGCATATGTAGCTCTGCAAAATTGTCTGGTGGCGGCTCTGGGGGTCAGAGATACAGTCTCCACTGGAGCAGATTGGTTCTTGCCTTGTGGGTCTCAGGGCATTAAACCAGTGGTGAGGCTGTGCTTAATGTCCTTGTCTCTCTCCCTTCACCCACATTCCCCCCACTTGGTTGAAACTTGATGGACACGTGTCTTTTTTCAACCGTACTAACTATGTAACTATGTAACTATGTAAGATGAACTCTTTCTCTCTTTCTGTTGCTCTCCCATGTGGCCAGAGATTGAAGAGTTAAAGTAGAGCCCAGGGGCAGCATAGCATACGTCAGGGTGGCATGATGGATTTAACCTCTGACTAGCTGATTAGACAGATTATGATGATAACCCAAAATAGTAGATAAGTGGGAAAAGACCCAGAACACCAAATTTACCTAACTTATATAACCTCCTACTCCTCCCTCCCTTGTCTGGTTGCTATGACAATTCCCGCCGCTAGCTCTGAGTGACTGGTAACATTTCCGCAGGGCAGCATGACAATACACTTTTCACAAACATGTGCTCTAGCTGCTAGCACAGTGCAGGGGTGAGATAGAGGTCAATTTTTAATAAACATTATTAAACACTAGTAATTTTCTGTAGTACCACTATCTCCTAAAGGCCAAACTTATATACTTACAAACTTTGGAATCTATACCTAAAGAATCAAATTTCTTAGAGCCTTCTGAAGTGGCTGCAGCAACTGAGCACTTGCTAAGGAGGCAGATTTTTAGAGAAGGGCCCCAATCTTAGGAGCATGGGCTTAAATCTCTTAGTAAGTATTGGTCCCTTAGGATGTCTCCACTTCAGCCATCATAGCTTTTTACAAGCTTCATACAGCTGGAAAGCCCTCAGTCCCCTAGAATTGGACTTGATCTTCCCCATGGTCAACATCTTGGTCCCTTGACTGGATGGACTTTAACAAATTTTGTGCTTCTTCCTCAGAAGATCAGTTCCTTGCCACAACAACACTTAGACTAGGTCCTCCACAGTGGACACTAAGGATTCATTTGGTTAAAATTCTGGTGCCCTGCCTGGATGGAGCTCATTTTCTAAAAGAACTTTACTTTGTCTTTTTGCAGGAGAATCCAGTACACTTGGAGACACACTGAAGCTACTAGGACTGGGAAAATACAAGACATCTAAACTCACAGTCAGTGACATTTTGGAAATCGGGCCCTGTACGGTGAAGGATATTAGATGTAACACTGCTGAAGACATCCCATGGTATTTTCTACAGAAGATTGTTGCCCTAAATCCATCAGCAAGAAGCACTTCTTTAGAGGAAGCAGAAAATCACGAGAACAGTGATGACTTGACTTTAGGTTTCAGACCAGCAGAAAGGGCCCTATCCACCCCCTGGACGTTGTGTGTGCCGTCTTGCATTGTTCAGATAACTTTCTACAACAAGAAATAATGACAAAGATGTCCATGTGTCAGTTTGCTCTTCCTCTGTTGCTCCCGGGGGGTGATGAAAAGACATTTACCTTTTTGCTTTGGGCTTTGAGAGACATTTGGAAAAAAATGGAGGCCACAGGGCTTTAAAAAATAACAAAGGTTTCAAGGAGGAAAATTTAGTGAACATCAGTTTGCCAATGTTCTCGTTTGTGAGACTTGGGGATTGTAGTCTATCAAAATCGAAAGTTCTTAACAGCATCCTGCACGATGGTCAAACACATTATAACTATTTTGTGAATCCGGACAAGGAATGGGGAAATGTTCAGAAAACTCTCTCGTGCGGCTTAGTTGAAGCATTTTGTTTTTTTTTCCTGGTGCATCGAAGTCTTTTTCAGAACCTTTTGCCGTCACTAATTTACACGGAGATGTCGCACACAACAGGAAACAGTTCAACTTTTTGACCCAAGTGTCGTCTGCGGTTTTTATTTTTTGCAGAGAACTCACCAATGATAATTTCAAGTTTCTGTCAGAATATAAGGCTAAAGATGTTTCTTTTCACTTAATCATTGAGAAGCAAATTGTGAAGCAAATTCAGTACTTGGTCAAAAAAATCCAAAACTTTTCAATTACAAATGGGGGAAATGTGTTAGTGTTGATAAGAAATCTGCAAAAATATATTGCCAATTTTACAAAAAACAAGCCCCATCATTTAAGTTTTATTGATATGTCGAGCATAGCTGGTCACCTTGACATAGAGGTGGACGAATGCAATGCACAATGCCAAGAAGCTAAAGAACGAGCTTTTTCATTGACTCAGGAAATAAGGGACATTGCTGAATATAGAAACACAACATTGAAGATACAGAGAGAGCTGTGGAAACAATTCACTAAAACTGAAAAAGAAATGTATAGACTGAAGGACCACGGTAACACGAAGAGTGAAGTCTACAAGAATAAATTGTCAAAACAATGCATAGAGATACAAGAAAAGCAATATCATAGCACAGTCCCCAGTGATGTCCAGAAATTCATCGAGGTGATAACAAAACTGAGTGTTGTAGAAAAACGTTTCTTTTTTAAATGGATGAAAATTTTCCTTGACTCCATTGCTAGAAATAGTCTTTCATTTCTACGAGATGAGTTCAAAAAGAATGTAAGCAGCGAAATACCAAATGACCCCGAACTAAAAATTTTAGGTCAGAAAATATCTGACGGTTCATTGGGTGTGGAACATTTTTTACGAGAGTTGAGTCAGTATTATGAGGCTGAATGTTCTATGGTCAAGACAGGAAAAATATTATCAACCCAAAGACAATTCAATATTCTCCCAGGAACAGCAGCCGAACTATTGTTGGATGGGTTCCCATTGGAACTGATTGATGGAGATGCGTCCAACATTCCCTTACAGTGGATAACTGATGTCCTGACTGAGCTGGATAAGAAGACTGGGGAAAAATGTAGGATGAGAGTGATAACTGTGCTGGGGGTACAAAGTTCAGGAAAATCCACCCTTCTGAACACTATGTTTGGTCTACAGTTCCCTGTGGCCAGTGGACGATGCACACGTGGAGCCTTCATGACTTTAATTAAAGTGCAGGATAACTTTCAAGAAGAACTAGGCTGTGAATTTATTCTGGTGATTGACACTGAAGGCTTACGGTCTCCAGAGCTGGAATCTTTAGAAGGTAGTCCAGAGCATGACAATGAGTTGGCTACTCTTGTGATTGGGTTGAGTGACATTACCATAGTTAACATATCAATGGAAAACGTGTCAGAAATGAAAGAAACCTTACAGGTTGTGGTCCATGCATTTCTTAGAATGAATGAAGTTGGCAAGAAGTTCATTTGTTACTTCGTTCATCAGAACGTGCCTGATATTGCAGCTGAATACAACAATATGACGACGCGAACAAAGCTTTTAAAAGACTTAAATGAAATGACTGCTAAAGCTGCAGAAATGGAGAGACTGACAAAATCACTGAAGTTTACTGATATTATGGACTACAGTCCAGAAAATAACAGCTGGTACATTCCAAATCTTTTTCTTGGTGCACCACCAATGGCATCGATAAGTTCTGGATACAGTGAAAACATCTTTCAGTTAAAAACAAAGCTCTTTGATTCCCTACGACAGGTGTCTTCTCAGCCTCCACAGAAAATAAATACATTTCATGCATGGATTAGGAGTTTGTGGACTGCTGTGAAATATGAAACTTTTATTTTCAGTTTTAGAAATGTTCTAGTAGCAGAAGCCTATGATAAATTGTTAACCAAATATTCAGAATTAGAATGGAACTTCAAAAAAAAATGTTCAGTCATGGTTGTCGGAGCAAGAAAATATAATCAAGTATCAGTTACAGAACAACACAGCAGCAGAAGAACTAGAGAAATCTGTAAATAGTTCAGCACAAGAACTGCTGGACAAGGAACAAGCACACATGACCCAAGAGCTGGAAAAAGTCTTCACCAATGGTCAGAATAATGTTCATCTTGTAGAAAGACACAAGGAAGAGTTCACGAGTTATGTGAAATTTCTTAGGCATGACCTCAATGTTTCTATCGTAAGCAAATTCTGGGAAACTGTTCAAATACAAAACAGAAGACATGAGTTGCAAAAGATGCAAGGTAGCGTCCATGAGATGATTGAGGACAAAATCCGCAGGTACTTCGAAATCACAGTGAGAGAGCAGAAGAATCTGAGTGACGGTGAAATGAAACAAGAATATGAAAAAATGTGGGCCGATATACTGCCCCATTATCGTGTAAGTCAAGTGGAGAAACGAAACATAGAGATCGAAATACTAGAGCAACTCAAAAGAGAGATGAGAAATAGAAGTGGTGCGGTAAACCAACTACTACAGAACGTAAGGTCTCTGGCTGAGTATGGGAAGGGGTCATTTCAGATGAAAAAGGATTACATTGATCGTAAATGGTTTTCAAAAGTTAAAGAGTTCTTCACGAAAGATTGCTTCATAAAACTAAATGACATTGCAATGTCAATCTCAAACCAATGCCAAGATTATGTCATGAATAAAATAATCTTAAAAGATGACTACAATGAAATCTACTGCAAGGAACTAATGACCATGATAAATCACAGTTTGGATAAGAAAGAGGTTAAGAGGCTCCAGCCAAATGCCCAGTTTGAGGTCTACCTAACGTTGCATGTTTTTGGTCGAGCAGCTCCTCGCTTTCAGAAGATGCACGATAACTTTCGCTTGAAAACTGATCCAAACAATTTCCTAAACCATTTGAAAGAACGGTATTTTTCAATCTTCAGAAATAAGTTACAGCCCAAAGATGAATCCAAAAATAGGGCTAAAAGCTTCTGCCAACAGACCCTCAAGCCGGCATTAAAGGTACACATCCACAGGAACCTTGGAAGAAAGATTGTGGATGACATTTTGAATAGCACTGATGGTGCCATGTTCAAGAACCCAAAGCATTTCCAGTTTAACATCCTTAGAGAACTCCTCCACATGAAAGACTTTCACGAGTATGCTAATTATATCAACGGACATGAAAACTATATAAGAAACTGGGTTTCCACGTATGTGGTGAATAGATATAATTCTTCGAAATTATATGTGCTGATACAGGATCTCATTTCTTCAATTTGTAAAATAATTCAAGCAGCTTTGAGAGATCCATATGTAAACAAAAGCCAAGATATACAAACATATTTTGCCAGATTTTCAGAAATTTTAAAAAACCGTTTGGTGATGACACAAAATGACATAAAACTCATGTCTTTCCAAAATACTGTGGACATCCCTCAGTTTTCCAGGGATGTGGAATTGTTTCTCAATGAGTTGAAAGAAGAATTCTTGTCAGACATGAAATCCGTAAACATTGAAACTGTGCTGTATAATATTATATTCAAACCTCATGAAGAATTGTTTAAAATTGTGATCGGATGTGGCAAGAAGTGTCCATTTTGCAGAGCTCCTTGTAAATCACGAGGGTCTAATCATAGGGAACACTTTACATCGTCTCATCGACCTAAGGGTCTAGCTCAATATACTTGGGCCGACTGCAAAAGTCTGTGTAACTCAATCTGTACCCTTGATGTGCTCTCCAATGACATGTTTATAAATCCAGATACAGGAGGAAGTGGGGAAACCCTTACAAAGAATAAACCCCAAAATCTACCAGAATGGAAAATTCACCATACAGTGTACATGCTTCAGACTACTGGAAATTTGTGCTCATGCAGTTTAATGCTGAATTTGCTATAATATACTCTGCCGAACCAGCCGAATTCCCAGATCAATGGATGAGAATAACTCAAGAGCAAGCTCTCCATAGTTTAGAAGAAGCTTACAATTTGTAGTTTGAATTAAGATGCAGCGTTTTATATTTTCAGGTCACAATGTTCCACCTATCATGCTCTTTTTAAATAATGCTTCTAACATGAGTTACTTTGGAACACAAGAATATTGCTGTTTGTTAATCAATCAATCAATCATTAAAGTTGAGTTCAGAGTTAAATTGACCTCTTTATTGGAAAGGTTTTAAAAAAAATTTTTTAACACAAATCTGGAATATTTATATAAAAAAGAAATAAAATTACAAATATCAAAAGTTATTTGATCATTTACAGAGAATGCACACTGCTTAGGTTAATTGAGGATGTTCACTTAAGTGATGCATACACTTATGAATAAAATCATGGCTATCATTTTGGTGAATATTATTTTTACCATTTTAATCTCAAGCAAACTCCAGAAACAGAAAGTTGTCCTTGAAAATTATCAGTTGTGTCCACCTGCTCTGTTACTGATTAGCCAAGACCCCCTGTCCATTGGCACACACACAGTTAAAATTAATTACCATTCACACATGAAACTGAAAAAAGTTGTGTGCAAGAAAAAAGTAATGGGTATGCTCACCTGCATATGAATGCTCCTGGGAGGGATAGAGCTGGACACTACCACCGCCTCGTGGTTAACAAACGCAAAAGAAATCCAAGTGCCGCTACAATATCCACTGCCCGGTAATTTAAAAAATGAAAAAGCTTCGGCTTCGAAACGCGTCAGTTTCCTGTAGACGCAGGTTCCACCTTTTGCTCTTCCATGCATGTGTCTATGTAATTTTGTATGTTTTATTCATCTGGACTTTCCAATAAAGTATTTTCATTTTTTAAATTACCGGGCAGTGGATATTGTAGCGGCACTTGGATTTCTTCTTAAAGAAGTTGTGTGAAGCAATAAAATAATGGAATATTTCTACAAAAAAAGCTAATTTGTAAAAATTTTTGAACAACTATTTGAACAACAATTTGTTTTATAACTAAGCTCTATACCATATTTTTCGGAGTATAAGATGCACCACACCATAACACACACAGGTTTTAGAAGAGGAAAATAAGAAAAAAATTGAAGCCATGAGTAAATTATGGAAAATATGGATTATGAACAAGGTATCTTTGATGTATATTTTTTTCTACATCCATTCTTTATGTGTTCAGTTAAGTTGTTCGTTGGAGGCAGAACCTATTCTTTGTCTCATTATTTTCCCATGTTTACCCATCAGTGTTGATTTAACTTCCATTACCAGGTGGACTTAGTTAAATTTCACAAAATGTAATACCCACTTACATGTTAATAATTATTTACAGGAAAAAAGAAACAGAATTGATACATAAATAATATGTAGAAAAAACGAAATTAAACAAAACAAAAAAAATTAGTCCCCAGCAATTATGACTTCTCAGTTCCAAGGCATAAATTCACCCAACCAGGCATGCCAAAATTAAATATGATTTTTAATTTGGAACAATATTCAGCTCTGTATTTTCCTTAAACAAAAAATCTAGGCATTTGATACAGGAGAAGCGGCTGAGCTCCTTGGTCATAAACTAATGAGTTATTTAAAATATGGATTATGACCAAGGTATCTTTGATGTATTTTTTTTTCTTCATCCATTCTTTATATGTTCAGTTAAGTTGTTCTTTGGAGCCAAAACTTATTCTTTGTCTCATTATTCTCCCATGTTTCCACATCTGTGTTAATTTAATTTCCATTACCAAGCTGACCTAGTTAAGTTTTACATAATGAAATACCCACTTACATTTTAATGAATATTTACAGGAAACAATAAACAGACATGATGCATTACATATTATGTAGAAAAAAGAAAATAAAAAAATAGTCCCCAGTAATTATGTCTTCTAAGTTCCTAGTAATATATTCACCAAGCCAGGCACACCAAATATGAATATGATTTCTAATTTGGGCCAATATTCAGCTCTGTGTTTTCCTAAAACAAAAAATCCAGGCATTTGATACAGGAGAAGAGGCTGAGTTCCCTGGTCATAAACTCATTAATGAGTTATTTAAAAGATGGATTATGACCAAGATATCTTTTGAATTATATTTTTTATTACTTCAGCCAACATGTCTTCTTCTTTCCCTCATTTTTCTACCTTTCCTCATTAGCACATCTGTGATAATTTATCTCTCTATACCAAGCTGATCTAGTTGAATTGCAGATAATGAAATTGTGTCCTAGAAACTTAATGTAAAATTACAGTGAACTGCCCCCTCTCCTCTTGCTGGCAAATTAAATGACCTATAGCTAACTCCTCACAAATGGTACATGGAAGAAGTCAGATAACTCAGTAGCTGCTGACCACTCTCTGATCTATCTATAGCAATCTATCCCTGGCTATCTACCTATCAGTCTGTTTCATATCAATCTATGGCCTCTGTTCGTTGGCCGACGTTTTAGGACCTTCTGGCTACTGCCAGACAAGTGACCCAATATGTGACATATATGTGATGTTTTGCACCCTCTGGGAGTATTTAATGTCAGCTGGATGCTGTTTTACAGCTACCCCACTGTCCATGAGGGCACAGGGGAGCTTGGGGAATGAGAGTGGAGAACCCATGTGATTGCCGGCGGGGCACAAAACTCACTCACAACCCCGTGTGACTGAGAGACCCTTTTTCACTAGTACTAGTGAAGCAGAACTCTTCCAGCCTGGTAGACTGCCACAAGATCATTATTAGATATAAGCCCGGTCAGTGAACAGGATTATATTGGACCAGAAACCAACCCCAGCAGCGTTAAAGATTAAATTTGAATATGTAATTGCCTTAAGGGCACACTAGACAAAACACTACATACACAGTGAATACAGAGATATATAATGGTCATATATACAAATACAGGTATTGGAGTTACAAGCAGTATAAAGCAGACAAAGTTCTAGTCAGTTACCTGGTATTAGACTTTAGTGCTGTACAGCCACATGGGAAAGTGTGATGCAAGTGAGTTCCTTGTTCCTTCCGGTCTGTTAGCGTGACATATCCCCCTGAGAAGACAACACACTTTTAGTCTTCGCCGGTCAGACCCCTGCATGCCCCTAGGATGGTTTGATGTCCCCTTCTCTCTGGGTCAAATTGCTTGTACCTCATAATCAAGAATGGGTCATAACATCTCTCAGGAAGGCCACAGAAAGGGGTCTCTGGTACCATCGGACCCGGCTGAGCCCCAGCTATGTTTAGATGCCACACACGACATCTCTGCCAGATTCCCACTAGTACTTCTCCATATCTCCCCATCCCTGGGTCCGGGAAAGGAGGGAGACTCAGGTGGGTATTTGTCTAGTTCCCGAGTTGTCAAATATGGAATCGGTATGCAGGTATGATTTGCAGCAGTTCCATAATTTCCTTTGAAACCACGGCTCCTGATTGTCTGACTCAAGGCTTTGATCACTCTGACTGTTGATACCTTGGTCCCAAAGAGTCTGCTGGACGTGTGAAATAAACATCTAAAGGCCCTTTGAAGCAGGGCCCTATGGCTAGCACTTATTTCCTGTGCACAGGAGTGCTGACATGCTTTGCATCTTAAGTGATGTACCCTGACCCCACATGACCCAGGGATTAACTTGAATCAAACTATATATTACATTCATCACACTATCTATCTATCTATCTATCTATCTATCTATCTACCTAATATCTATCTATCTACCTATCTATTTATCTATCTATCTATCCATCCCAAGGAAACAGATAACATGAAACAAATAAGATACACAACTAATAATATGCAGAAAGCCCGGAAGCGGTACTTTTATTTATGTTTTCCAGTCTCCCAAATAAGTAAAAAAATTTTCCGGTTAAGTCATTTCCGCAGACCCCAAAACCCTGTGCCCCAAAGGGTATTGGGTTTTCCCCTCAACCTCTCTGACTATTGATGAGTGGCTTATTGTCACCCATACTTACCACACAGAGGAACTTATTGCCCAGACTCCTAGTCAAGTGTCCTGTCTTACAAATACCGGACTAGGGTTGGAATTCCCAAAACACCCCCAAAAGGGAAAAACCTTTCATATCCTTCTAATAAAAAACCTCCTTCATATTAAGTATAATAATAAGCATTTTTAAGTGTCTACATTGGTCACCCCTGCGATCTGCCTATCCTTCCTCTCTCTGTTCCTCCCTCCCTCACCTCTCCCTCCTCTTCGCTATATTTTACTTAGGGATAACACTTGAATGCTTATTTTATTTTATTACATAGCTGTTTAGACCTACAATCCAAACATAAAATTTGTAAAATTTGGGGGCTGGCTGGAAGGCCGGTGAGGACGCTTTTTTCTGAGCTCCTCTCTTTACTCCTAAAAACCGGCGAAATTCATCATAAAGGGGGGGCAAACAAAATAAAAAACAGAAGCCGGGGCCACCCACGATCCGGGCCCCCTCGAGGGGAAACTTGGGGGTTTTTTTTCCCCCGCTTAAGGCCGCCAAATCGCGCCGGCGCTCGGGCCTGTGATCCCCCAAGAGGCCGCCGCAGCGCGTTTTCCACACATGGACCCGCATGGCTTTTCACCTGCAGGCAGCGCGCTTTTTCCCCTCACGTCCCCCTACCTCAGGAACGCCAGGACCGGACTTACCGCCGGCGGGAGGACCTCGAGCCCGGGGCAGCGAAACCGTCTGGGCGCCCTCAGGAAGGACCCCGGGCCCCCGGCGCGGGCCGCGCCGACAGTGAGTTCAGCCTGTACCCCGGCAGGGGGAGCGCGGGCTGGGGCGCCGGCTCCCCCACGGGGGATTCCCCACCACCGCAGCTCTCCATCAGCTCTCCTGTTCCCCGGCCCCACCGTCAATAAGGCCCAGGATTGCGGGGACCCAAGTGTCTCCCCCTTACACACCACACCGTGATTAAGTGCACAGCACCCTAAAGGGGGGTCCCCCTCTGGGGCCCTACCTTGTGGGACTGAGCACATACCCCCTAGGGCAAGTCCTCTTTTCTCCCCCCCCACAGCGCCGGACCCAGCCCACGGGACTATGTTTACGGGCCCCTGTGGGGCCGCACCCTCCTCTTCTCACCGTCTGGAGGCCTCCCCCACCTAGGGGGTTCCCCCCCCCTGGTCCCTGGTTCACCCGGGGACTACCCCCTTCATAAAAAGGGGGCCTCTCCACCCGCGACAGCCGTGTGTCCGGCTCCACAAGCACAAGCCCAACTTACGCCGGCGGGGGGGGACATGAACACCGAGGCGCCCTCCCACCCTCAATTCCCTGACAGCTCAGAGACCCCCCACCAAATTTTCAGTATCACACCACACCCTGCACAGCGGTGTGTCTTCTCCTTCTCTGAGTGCGGACCCTGTTTTATAAAAAACCCAGGATCTGGCAGTTTTAAAAACAACTACTGCAGCCACTCCCATCCGGGATATTTCCTCTAACCGCTCGCTGCTTGACGAATTCCGACAAGAGTCGCAATTCCGATGGAGTATTTTCCTTCATTCAAGGGTTTTAGGTCAGGATAAAGGGCCAGACCCCACCCCCGCTACCCCACGTTGTGCCGCTAAGTTACACATCATACTCCCAAAACCCACCCCTCAGCAACATCTAGACCATTGAGAACCGGAGAGGAATAATTTACGTATTAGGGCCTTCCGAATCTTTTCCCCCCAATGCGGATTTGTTCCCAGGGTACCGCCATCTTCAATGACCTTTGGGTCTCCACCTGCAGCTCATTTTGAACGAAAGGGTGCACAGAGCTTTAGAGCCCTAACCTGGGGATCCTCCCCCACGGGATGTTATTTGGGGGTCCACTTCTTGGGGTAGAAGGAAGATATTCTCTATGGGGCCGGGAGGCGCAAGTCACTGTCTTACCAAGGCCCACCATCAAATCCTGCAACTGTCTCGGCTCACCCTAGCCCAAGAGCTTTCTTGAATCCTCCCTGACATTCTCAGAAGGAAAAAACCATTCCACGGGGGGTACCCATTGCCTCATATCCTGCAGACAAGCGGGTTTTTACCATCAGACAGGGGAAGTTTCCCATCGCCCCTGCTATCTTCATATTAAGGTTTTAACCTTCCCGTTTGGCCGACCCTTTTCATCTCTTTCATTTGGACCTGCTCAGGGGAAAAGACGCTTCAGCGGATCCGGCCCCCGGACTCTGGCTCTGCCCATCTAGAGCCGGGGAGGGGGGCACAACGGCCAAACGGACCTCGGGCTGGGGAACGCGAGCCCCTCTTCGTGAACCGCCTTAAATCTGGGCGATAAGCGCCCTTGTGATTTTTCCCTTTGGGCCCAATTTTGGGGTCGATTTGGGTGCCTTAGGAATAGCTTGTTTTGGGTGCTCCGTTGGGGGCACTGCGGGTTACCTTTGTCAACATTTTTTGTAGGCAGCCCGATTCAGAAGTGCCTAGCCCCTTTCCCTGGGGAGTTACTTCTCTCCCTACCCATTGTTTATGCCTATCCCGTAGAAAGGGTTTTGGGGTTCTACCCCTTCCTTCCTTTTTTTTTATCCTTCCCTTTTCTGGGGGCCGGGTTTTAATTTTTTCAAATTTTCTAAATGGTAACAGGATCTCCCCATGTACCGTGTATTTCCATTTCCCCCAGTAGGTGGAAACCTTTTCGGGTTTTTGGCTCCCCAACAGGATCTTTGTTCTTAGTATTCTGGTTTTTTTTTTTCGAGTTAGGCGCAGGTCTTGCCCCCTTTTTTTTGGTTCTTGTCCTGTTTAGTGTGTGTCGTGAGGTGGGGTGACTGGTTGTGAGGTCTTTGTCCCCCCCCCCCCCTTTTTTTTTTTCTCTCTCCCCTCTTCTCCCCTTCGTTTTTTGTGTCTTTCTCCTCTGCCCCCTTTTTTTTTTCTTAGATCGCATTTGAGAAAGAGCGGGCCTGGTGTGGGCGTGGACCCCCCCCCCGGACTTCCTGAAGATGGATCTACGCATCGCTTCATTAAGCTAAGGTTTAAACACCCCGAAAAGCGGGCCAGGTCCTCCACCATTTCCCCGCTCAAAAGCCAAATCGTATGTCTCGGGAAAACCCATTTTAAGGTAGGCCATCCCCCCAAATATTAAGAATAGGCATTATAAATCTGGCATTTTGCCAATTTTTCTGAGTCCAGGTCCGGGGGAGGGGCCATACCCATTCATCGTTCTCGGGCCCATCATCATTATTGTACGGCCGACCCGAGGCGCGTACCTTGACGGTTCTCTCTATTAGTGGCCAGGTGTTTACGCCCTTTAATGCGTATGCACCAATGTGGGCCAGGCGGATTTTTTGAGACGCGGGTTGATACCGTTTTCCCCCTTAGTGAAAGGGGACTGTCATACTGTGTGGTATTTAACGTAACATTAGATCCAACCTTAATAATTCCTCTGGGAAATCAACCCTGTCCTATTCGCCATCAAAAAGGGTTTAAGGGGGGTTTTTCTTGCTACTTCGTTGTGTGTTTCCGGGCGGATTCGCATCCGTCAGACAGGATTATACCTTTTATTCCCCGCCCCACGCTCTTAAGTGGGTTTTGGACTATTATGGTTCAACATTCAGCCTGCCCGTGTCGCCGCGCAATCAAAAATACCTATGGTCGACACGCTCCTTTTTTTGCTCTTTGCGGTTTCCCCGGCCCACAGCGGGGGTTTTGGGAACGGGAAATTTTGAATGAATCCCTTCTTCTGGAGCCCCCTGCACTGCGCGTCAGAAATACCACCTTGTTTTCAAACTAACCAAAGGGGGCCCCCTATTTTGTTCCCAAACCCAGGGGGGGCCCTAAAATGCGGGTCGGGGGGTCTTGATTAAGCATGGTGCCAGAATTAACGGGACCGGCGGCTACCCTTTAAAAAAGCGTTGGGCCCAAAGGGTTTCCTCCTAAAATGACCCATAAAATCCCTTTCACCCTCGTATCCGGAGCTACAGGGGCGCGGCAGGAAGTCCGTCGCCTCCTGGAAGCTCCCGGGGGCCATTCGTCCAACAGTGCCTGCAGATTTTATGAGCACGTAATAAAAGCGGGCGCATGCTGGGGAAAGGGGTGTTCGCTCCCAAATGGGGCCCGACCCAATTCCTCCATTAAAACTACCTCAAACCCGTGGGGCATTGTACGGATGAAATCGCCCCCACTTTTTTATTCCTTTTACTCAAAATTATAATCCACCCCCCCCTAGCCTAACCACCCGGGGTTTTTTTCCCCACCCCTTTTTTAATGACAAAACCCCACATCGGTTGCCGAGCCCTTGACGAACCTTTTTCATTTAAAACCAGCGTAATCAAAACCTTCCCCGGAGGGAAAAGCCCAGGGGCCATGGGTACACAGCCCCTTCATAGAACCTCTCGGGTTTACCTGCCCTATGCTCCCCAGACGTTAATTCAATTCATAGATACCCCTTTTACCCCCCCAGGCAAGTTGGCGAAAGTGCTGCATTTTTAAACCTGGGGAAGGAACCCCAGTCATGGGTAGCTATCGCCCCATTTTTTTTACTCAATGTAGATCTCAAAACTATGCGAAGCGATCGCGAATAGAATTAACCCCCCTTTTGGCCTCCATTTTTATCCGACGGTGGGCTTTATACCGGGCAGAGAGGCGGTGATAATACGCCAAAAACCCAGACATTTTTCACTAGCGCTTTCTCATAAGATTCCCCCCCCAGGCTGCTCTTGATGCAGAGAAGGCATTCGAACCTATTTTTAGGGGCCTTCTCGCATCAGACTTTGAATGTATTGGGGGGGGCCCGACTTTCCTGCCAGGATTTGGGGCCTTAATTGCACGCCCTCCCCGTACAAGGTCAATGGTGCCTTAACTCTCCCCTTCCCATTTGAATGGGACACGGCAGGTTTCCCTTTATCCCCTTTAAATCTATGTTTTGATAAATGGGAAATCTGATGGCGGCCATAAGGGCTAAAACCTGAATTTAAAGGGATTGAGGTGGGGGCACGCGAATATAAAATTTTTTGCCTTGCGGGTGATTTTTCTACTTTATGTTACAAACCCGCTATTTTTTCTCCCGGCCCTTATGGCCATCATAGAGGTTTTGGGAAATGGTCTAATTTTAAATTAATTTCTCAAAATCTAAGCGTTTGCGTCGGCTTGCCCCCCAAATCTACCACGTTTCGATCCAATTTTCCTTTTTAGTGGCCCCCAAAATGGGCATCTCATATTTGGGGGGGCGCACTCTGAGGACTTTTGAAGCTTTTCCCCAACAATTTTCCTCCCCCACTAACAGAAAACAAAAAACTTTGATAATTTGGGACGAAGGACTTACGTGGTTTTGGAAGAATAATTTTGCTCAAAATGACCAATCTTTTTGAAATTTTTATACCCTTTTCCAAACCCTTCCTATTTAATCCCCATCTCATTTTGGGAAAAGGGGTTCGCGGTTTCACCTCATTGCTGGTCCAACAGGGGGTCGCGTTTGCCTACAGACGCTCATTAACCCAAAAAAGCGGGGGCACAGGATTGCCCAAATTTTAGGCTGTATTATTTGGGCCCCGGCCCACGCACGCCTTTGGCACTGATCTCAGATAGAAAACAAATTATGGGGCAATTTGGCGAGGATCTCAGCTCCTCTGCGGTGGCAGTTTTCCCCTGGGCTTTTGGGCTCCCGCTCCCAAGATGGTGCCTCTTCTCCTTTTGGTAAGACACACATTTCTGTCCTCCTCACTAAAGGGAAATCCTATAATCTTGTAGATCGAGTGGCCCGTGTCCCACTTACGGATAATCCGGGTTTCCCCCCCCGGCCCCCCGCCAAATAATTTTCCCGGGTGGCTCAAAACAGGGTCCCCTTTCCCTTTGTCAGGGGTCTTCAGGGGGGAAATTGAGATCACGGGGACATTTTTGGGGGGGTGGCGTCCGGGTAAGCCTCCTTCCAATATTTTCAAATGTCTCACTTCTTCTCTAGAATCAAGTCTCTTTTAAACCCACCAGGCCTCTTACAGCTTTTGAGAGCGTGGTGTCTGCGACAAGTTCGAACATTCATGCATTCATTACAAGTTTTCTCTCTGATCGCTGTAATTTTCTTCCCCCCTTTTGTCAGCGGTGGGGGAAAATAATTGGCCTCTCTTTTTCTACTGCTCTGGGAGACTGTTTCCAGCTCACCCACGGCGATGTTGGGCCCCAAACACAGGGGAAACCCGTTATAAGATTTTGCACGCTGGAAGAGTTCCCGCTTTTGCCAAAATGTTTTTCCCGCAACCCCCTGGGTTTTTCTGGAGGTGGAAAAGGAAGGGGAACCATGCCCACGTTTTGGGGGGGATGTCCCCTACTCAGACTTTGGACTTCTGTGCTAAGGTGATTGAGGGAGCAACGGGCATTCTGGTTCCTGACTCACCAAGGGTTGTTCTTTTATGTTTCCCCCTGTCATTAGCAGATTTAAGAAACCCCTTTTGAAGCATCTATTCAGGGGGCCAAAAAATAATTTCCACGAAATGGAAGTCTCCCGTCCCCCCAACTTTTTGGGGTTGGTTTGCGAATTATGCGTTCAGAGAAGGAAGAAATTGTAGCCCCAAAAATCCAGAGCAAGCATATAAATCATAGGACCTGGCTAGCTGGTCCCTTTCAAAAACCCCCACTTTATCTTTCAAACACCTGTTAGTCTTTGGGTGGGCTGTAAGTCTGGAGGGTACTCTCCCCTACTTTGGGCTTCCCTGTTATTACCTCGTTTTCCCTTTTTCCCCTCCTCCCCTCCCCTCTCCCCCTTTTTTTTCTTGTATGTGTGTCCCCCCTTTTATTCGTCCTGTAATTGCCATTGTTTATGGGGTTTTTGTCTTTTCATTTTGTCGGTGGAATTTTTTCTTTATTTATTTATTTTTTTTTTTTTTTTTAATTTTTTTTTATTCCTTTTTGGGGATATGGGGGCTCACAGCGCCCTTTTTTTATTTTAAAGCTACAGTTTGTAGTATACATTCATTTTTTTGCATTCTCTTGGGAATTTTCGGGAAATTTACTCATGTTTTGCATATTAAAATTTTCGTGATTGAGATCCTTCTCTCTTCCCTTTTGCCAATGCAGTTCTTGCTTTGTTTTTAAGTGATCTTGACATTTTGTTTTTTGTGATTTATGCCATTTACATATTTTGTTTAAAAAAAATTTTCGAATTTAAAAAAAAAAAAAATAAAATTTGTAAAATTTTGGGTTTCTGCCATATATATAATAAATTTAAATAAAATTATATTGTGGGTTTAAACCCCCCATAAAAAAAAGTAAAAACCAACGCTACTTTCCCCCAAATCCAAAAAAGGAAAAAAACAACAAAACCCCCAACCCCGCAAAAATAATTTTTTTATTCAAGCCCAATTTTTTGGGCCCCAAAAAAAACACAATACAATTCTTAATAAGAACCCAAAAAAGTTAAACAAGCAATAAAAAACAAAATAAAAACAAACCCCCCAATTAACCTCCAAAATCCTAAAAAATCACCAAGCCCAAAACAAACAAAATTTAAAAGGCCAGGGCCCAAACGTTCGTTTTTCCCAAAAAACCAAAAACCGTCGAAAAACCATAGTTCCCCTGGCATAAAGGGAGAATTTAAAAATTTCGAGCTTTGGGGGCGAAAAGCACGAATTACCCGGCCCTTTCATTGTTTTACACTGTAGAGTTCATTATTTTTTATTTGTTTGTTCCTCATTTGATAACGTTTGGTAACAGGACAAAAATTAGAAATACAAATATCGGCGTCTCCTTGTCCCTTCTTCTGTTCATCACTTTTATGCCCTCCTTTCTCTGTTCCTCATTCTTCTGTTCCTCACTTTCTTGCCTTCCTTGTTCTGCTCCTCACTCTTGATCGATTATCAGCTTTGGTCTCACTTAAACACCAGATCATTAGTTTATGAGTTGATTTCATAACCTATCGACGAGCTAAGATTACAACGGCTGCAGTGATCCGGGTTGGCCCCGTTTTCACACTTCAGCCATCTAATGGAAACTTTCTATATGTTGCTTCCTCTTCCTAAAATAAACCCCAATAAAGAATTCTTATCAAATCTGACACTTCATCAGCATCTTAACACTTACACCAAGAATATGAAAAATTCAGGCCACACAGAATAAGGAAGGAGAACACTAGAGAAAACTGAGATGAAGTGACTTTCTGTAAATGTGAAGTGTCTGACCACAATATGAGGTGTAATAAATGCAGAGAAGGCCATGTATGGCATTCATTTCATCCATGGTCCTGCTATATAAAGGAAGGAACTCATCTCCTTCCCCATTGTCTCTGCTTGGTAGACATCATCTTCAGACTAGAACCATCGAGGTAAGTGCCGTCCTCAATAAACATTAAACTGCATTGATTCCCTTCATCTTCTAGTTGGATGTGGGTGGTTACCTTCTGGTTGGTATCTAATGGACAATAGACTGTAGAGCAAATACTGGACACTGTTGTCTCTCAAGTGTACACATTTAGAAATATTCAGGAATGTGATTCATTTCCTTGTTTGCCCAAACTTTGCTCCATTCATCAAGTAATCTAAAGATACTTTCCCAGAATACCTTGTAAAGTAAAGTCATGGAGAGAACTTGTACAGTGACATTCAGAGTCCCTACTGTTTCACCACTTCATGTGTCGTGGTACTGTGTCACCTTATGGCACTGCAGTCTCCTATAGAAGTAATGTCTCCAGAAGGGACTATGGAAGATAGTGTGGACAATCCTCTATTCAGATAGCGATGCATCTCTGCAGGCAGCATCAGACTGGCCCTCCAGAGTACCAGGGGATAATTGGTGGGCCAAAGTCTGACAAAATAATAGACACCTAATATTCCATGGCCCGAAATATCTAGCAGAAGACAACCTCATTTGGAGATGGAAACTTTAGACCCAGTAACTACGAATCTTCTTAAACCCTGAATGTGCATATATGCACTTTCAAATGGTGGGCCCTTAGAATGCTCTTCTCTGGTGGGTCCTTAGAATAGTCTCCTCTGGTGGGCCCATAGAATTGTATCCTCTGGTGGATCCTTAGAATAGTCTCCTCTTGTGGGCCCTTAAAATAGTTTACTCTGGTGGGCCCTTAGAATAGTCTACTCTGGTGGGCCTTTAGAATAGTTTCCTCTGGTAAGCCCTTAGAATAGTTTTCTCTGGTGACCCTTAGAATACTGTAGTTTCCTCTGGTGGGCCCTGAGAATAATTTCCTCTGGTGGGCCCTTAGAATAGTCTCCTCTGGTGGGCCCTTAGAATTGTATCCTCTGGTGAGCCCTTAAAATAGTTTCCTCTGGTGGGCCCTTAGAATGATCTCCTCTGGTGGCCCCTTAAAATTGTATCCTCTGGTGAGTCCTTAGAATAGTTTTCTTCTGGTGGGCCCTTAATATAGTCTCCTCTGCTGGGCTTTTAGAATAGTCTCCTCTGGTGGGCCCTTAGAATAGTACCCTAAGGGTCCGCTGGAGGAATCTTTTCTAAGGACCCACCAGACGATACTATTCTAAGGGCCCACAAGATAATAGATTCCTTCATTGGGCCCTTAGGATATTTTCCTTTGGTGGGCCCTTAGAATAGTTTCCTCTAGGTAGCCCTTAGAATACTTTCCTCTGGTAAACCCTTAGAATACTTTCCTCCGGTGAGCCATTAGAATATTTTCCTCTGGTGGGCCCTTAGAATATTTTCTTCTGGTGGGCCCTTAGAATTGTTTCCTCTGGTGGGCCCTTATAATAGTCTCCAATGGTGGACCCTTAGAATACTTTCCTCTGGTGGGCCCCTAGAATAGTTTCCTCTGGTGAGCACTTAGAAAAGTTTCCTCTGGTGGGTCCTTAGAATACTTTCCTCTGGTGGGCCATTAGAATAGTTCCTCCGGTAGGGCCTTAGAATGGTTTCCTCTAGTAGGCCCTTAGAATAGCTTCCTTTGGTGGGCCCTTAAAATAGTTTCCTCTGGTAGGACCTTAGAATGTTTTCCTCTAGTAGGCCCTTAGATTAGTTTTCTCTGGTGGGCCCTTAGAATAGTTTCCTCTGGTAGGACCTTAGAATGGTTTCCTCTGGTAGGTCCTTTGAATAGATATCTCTGGTGGCCTCTTTGAATACTTTCCTCTGGTGGGCTCTTAGAATAGTCTCCTCTAGTGGGCCCTTAGGCTATGTACACACGGCTTATTTTGGGACAGATTTCAGCCCGCATTTCGCGCCATACTGCGCGAATTACGAGTGAAATCCGTACCAGTCATTACAGTAATCCACAGTTCTCATAGAGAACTATGGATTCTGTCTCCTCTCCCCATTCGCGAAATACGGCGAGCGGGGAGAAAGTGACTATGGGGCTGGCGAGCTGTTGGGCATAATACGATTACAGCGATTACCGGTTTATAGCTTTTATAGCTTTTTTTAAATGTTGTAGCAATGTTAGTAAAAAAAAATAAAATGTTCTGCATTGTTAAATTCTAATAGCCACATCTGTTTGATTTTTTTTGTTGACGAACCTGTGTAAGGGCTTTTTTTTTTGCCGGATGAGTTTTTTTTCCATTGGCACCATTCTGAGTTTCATGGGACTTTTTGATCACTTCTTATTCCATTTCTTGCGCAGCAGGATGAACAGAAAATGTCTTCTCGGCATTGTTTTTTTATTTATTTTTGCAGCAGCGTTCATCGAGGGGATAAAATACCAGTTTTATAGCACAGGGTCGATACGCGCACGGTGATGCCAAATATGTGGACTCTTTTTTACAATTTTTCAATGACGAGCATTTGAAATGGGGAAAGGGTAGTGTGTGGGGTTTTTTTGTTTGTTTTTTCACTTTTTATGTGCTTGTCTGCCGTTTTAATACATCACAGACGGCTCTCGCTGCGGATGGCATCTACCCAGCTGTTACACACAGGGACAGTATATACACAAATGCAACACACAGGCGAATATTGCACAAATGCATATACTGTTCTTGTGTGTGTATATTATAGAATATTTATACACACACGGCACCTGTCTGTATTATTATTATATTACACAGATATATATATATATATAAATAGATATATAATCTATATATAGATATATACATATCTATATATCTATATATAGAAAATATACATATCTATAATATAGATAATATGTTATATAATATATATATATATAATTTTATATATATATATATAATATATATATATATGTGCACATGTAATAAACAGACAGGTGAAAGTGTGTGGTAATATATAAATGTATTGTGAAAATATATACATATACATATTAAAAATATATAATAACATATATATATATATATAAAACATATATCTGTGCACAAAATGATAATACAGACGGGTGAGTTGTTGGGTGTGTTGTGGTGTTGTGTTGTGGTGTTTTAATATGTATGTGTATATATATATACAGTACAGACGAAAAGTTTGGACACACTTTCTCATTGCAAGAGTTTTCTGTATTTTCATGACTACTTTCGTGACACTGGTCTAATGTCCATGCCTTGTGTTCTTTAGCCCAAAAAAGTCTAGGAAAACCCAAATGCTAAGGACAGGCAACAAGCAGAAGAGACTTTTTTTTGGGCTAAAGAGCACAAGAATGGACATTAGACCAGTGTCACGAAAGTAGTCATGAAAATACAGAAAACTCTTGCAATGAGAAAGTGTGTCCAAACTTTTGGTCTGTACTGTATATATATATATATATATCTGTGCACATATGATAATACAGACAGGTGTAGGGTGCGTGTGTATATATGTATGTGTGTGTGTATGTATGTATATAAAATTATAATATAAAAATTATATATATAAAATATAAATATATATAATATTTCACAAAGGGACAGTATAACTTAAATTTTAACACCCAATGAGTATTAACATTTATATACTGTCCCTGTGTGTTTGTATGTAACTAATACACTGCCCCCTCTTGACACAGTAAGACATTGAGGTAGGGCACAACCCTCCATCTTGCCTCAGGACATACCTTATGCAGGGTCACTGGGGTCCTTGAAGCTCCTGGGCTGTTCAGGCAGCTCTGAAGACTTGAGGAAACCAGAAGCTCTCTCTGGTTTCCATAGCGACGGAGCACAACTATCTTTTGCAGGGAGACAGGGGAACCTCGCGTAGGGGCTGAAGCTCCAGGAAGGGCTGTGGGAGGAGCTCAGAAGAGGAGGGGGGGCTGCCTCAGCTCCCCTGCCCCTGATTTGTGAATCTCTGACAGTGGTGGAGCTTCTCACTGGGAGTGAGCAGAGTGAGTTAGGCTGTGTTCACATGGCTGATTTTGGGACGGATTTCAGTCCGTAATTTGCGCCGTACTGCGCGAAATACGCGGCGAGATATGTCCCAGTCATTACAGTAATCCAAAAGTTCCATAGAAACTATGGATTCCGTCTCCTCTCCCCCCTCGCCGTACAATACGGCGAGCGGGAGAAAGTGACATGCACATTATCCGGTGGATAACGCGCGTGGATAAAAGAATGCCGGCCCCCCCGCCGCCCCCTCGGCCCGGGCGAAATCCGTCCCCGCAATTACGCCATGGATAAGTCGTGTGAACATAGCCTTAAGCTATGTTCACATGGCTTAATTGTGAGACGTAATTACGCCCCGCAATTATGCCGTGTGGACGGGGGCGAGGCGGGAGCGGGGGAGTGAGCGGGGGACCGCTGGTAATTCACATGTCAATTATCTCCCCGCCCGGCGAATTCGCCGGGCGGGGAGAGGAGACGTAATCCATAGTTCTCTATGAGAACTGTGAACTACCGTAATGAATGGGCCGTTTTCAGCCCGTAATTTGCGCACTTGGCACGTAATTACGGACCGAAATACGGCCCATTTTAAGCCGTGTGAACATGGCCTTAGAGTATGTTCATACAGTACGTGCCGCAAAAACCCCATGTTTTTTTGTAACCACGTGCTGATCAGCGTTAATTCCAAAGAAACAGAGGGGGTGGCACCCGACCGGCCTCATTGAAAATGCATTGTATTCGCCGGGGAAAATTGACATGTCACTTTTCTCCTCCGGCGTACAATACAATCATTTTTAAACCCAGGGGAGATGACGAGTAATTCATAGTTCTGTATGAGAACTATGAATTACCATAATTGCAGTGCGCATCTCGCCACGTAAAATGTGCAATACGCTGTGAAATGCACAATTGTGTGAACATACCCTTAGGAGACAAATTATTCGGGGCATCAGGCTTAGAATGATCTCCTCTGGTGGGCCCTTAGAATTGTATCCTCTAGTGGGCCCTTAGAATAGTTTCCTCTGGTGAGCCCTTAGAATAGTCCCCTCTGATGGGGGCTTAGAATAGTTTCCTCTGGTGGGCCCTTAGAATAGTCCCCTCTGGTGAGCCCTTAGAATAGTTTCATCTGGTGAGCCCTTAGAATCGTTTCATCTGGTGGGTTTCTTAAAAAAGTATCCTTTGGTGAACCCTTTAGAAAGTCTCCTCTGGTGGGCCCTTAGAATAGTCTCCTCGGGTGGGCCCTTAAATTGTCTCCTCTGGTGGGGCCTTAGAATAGTTTCCTCTGTGGGCCCTTAGAATAGCCCTTCTCTGATGAACCCTTGGAATAGTTTCTCTGGTGGGCCCCTTGAATACTTTCCTCTGGTGAGCCCTTAAATATTTCTCCTTTTGGGGGCCCTTAGAATAGTTTCATCTGGTGGGCCTTTAGAATAATCTTCTCTGGTGGGCCCTTTGAATATTTTCTTATATTGGACCCTTAGAATAGTATCCTTTGGTGGGCCTTTAGAATTGTCTCCTCTGTTGGGCACTTGGAATAGTCTCTGATGGTGGGCCCTTAGAATAGTCTCCTCTGGTAGGCTCTTAGAATAGTCTCCTCTGGTGGGCTCTTAGAATAGTCTCCTCTGGAGAGCCCTTTGAATAGTCTCCTATGGTGGGCTCTTACAATAATTTCCTCTGGTGGGCCCCTTAGAATAGCTCCTCTGTGTGGCCCTTAGAATAGTTTCCTCTGGTGGGCCCTTAGAATATTCTCCTCTGGTGGGCCCTTAGAATAGTCCCTTCTGGTGGGCCCTTTGAATAGTGTCCTCTGGTGGGCCCTTAGAAAAGTCTTCTTTGGTGGGCCCTTAGAATAGTTTCCTCTGGTGGGCCCTTAGAATAGCTCCTCTTGTGAGCCCTTAGAATAGTCTCTTCTGGTGGGCCCCTTTGAATAGTCCCCCTTCTGGGGGGCCCTTAGAATATCTTGTTTGGTGGGCCCTTAGAATAGTCTTCTTTGGTAGGCCCTTTGAATAGCCTCCTCTGGTGGGCCCTTAGAATAGTCTCCTCTGGAGAGCCCTTTTAATGGTTTCACCTGGTGGGCCCCAGGAACTTCAGGCCAAAACTGTCTACAGCTGCAATATAGGATACTTATCTCACTTAGCATTGCCTGGACTGAACACACCGTAACAAACCCTTAGCTGTGAGAACTATCAGACCTGTACATGGTTGCAGCCTCTGGAGGTAAACGTCAGCAAGTAAATAGCACCTACATAAACCGTTGGGCAGTGCAGTGCATCTAGTGAGCCTTTAGAATAATCTCCTTTGGTGGGCCCTTTGAATATTTTCTTATATTGGACCCTTAGAATAGTTTCCTTTGGTGGGCCTTTAGAATTGTCTCCTCTGTTGGGCACTTGGAATAGTCTCTGATGGTGGGCCCTTAGAATATTTTCCTCTGGTGGGCCCTTAGAATAGTCTCCTCTGGTGGGCTCTTAGAGTAGTCTCCTCTGTTGGGCTCTTAGAATAGTCTTCTCTGGAGAGCCCTTTGAATAGTCTCCTTTGGTGGGCCTTTACAATAGTCTCCTCTGGGGCCTTAAAAATAGTTTCCTCTGGTGGGCCCTTAGAATATTCTCCTCTGGTGGGCCCTTAGAATAGTCTCCTTTGGTGGGCTCTTACAATAATTTCCTGTAGTGGGCCCTTAGAATAGTCTTCTTTGGTGAGCCCTTACAATAGTCGCCTCTGGTGGGCCCTTAGAATAGTTTCCTCTGGTGGGCCCTTAGAATATTCTCCTCTGGTGGGCCCTTAGAATATTCTCCTCTGGTGGGCCCTTAGAATATTCTCCTCTGGTGGGCCTTTTGAATAGTCTACTCTGGTGGGCTCTTAGAATAGTCTTCTTTGGTGGGCCCTTAGAATAGTCTCCTCTGGTGGGCCCTTAGAATAGTCTTCTGTGGTGGGCCCTTAGAATATCCTCGTCTGGTGGGCCCTTAGAATAGTTTCCTCTGGTGGGCCCTTTGAATATTCTCCTCTGGTGAGCCCTTAGAATAGTCTCTTCTGGTGGGCCCTTTGAATAGTCTCCTCTGGTGGGCCCTTAGAATAGTCTTCTTTAGTGGGCCCTTAGAATAGTCTTCTTTGGTAGGTCCTTAGAATAGCCTCCTCTGGTGGGCCCTTAGAATAGTCTCCTCTGGAGAGCCCTTTTTTTTTTTTTTTTTTTGCAAAAATATATTTATTGAGGTTCTCAGCACAGTAAGAACACCATAAAGATGAGCATGGCACACAATGTTGAAGGAGTCAATACAGAGTCAAATTACCATGAACTACATTTCAATGATAACAATAAACAATTAGGTCGCAGTTATAGGCATTATGAATGAACTTCCCACATAGCCCACATGACACGAGCAAAGTCCAAAGTGTCCCAAGTTTACGCCCAGTAGTGACATGCGGCTTATAAACGGCCCCCGGAAAGTATCCGAGGACATAATATCTGCCTACCACCTGGCCCCTCCTGATATGAAAATATTGCGTAAAGAAATGATGTAAAGAAAAGAAACCTCCACACGTTTTTTGTATTTTTTTACCTCAAAACCGAAAAATATATAACATTTAACATCCAACTTCTAACCACTGCGCCAAAAGAACACCCTGAGTTTTTAAAAATATTATAATTGAAAGGTCCTTCCCTACGCTCCCATAAAAACCGATCCGGGGATTCGCCCACTGGAAGAGGAGTGTATGGATCCTCAACAATCTCCCCTGTCCTCGTCTCCTTCCCCCAGTGCTATCATTAGTCCCGGGTTTCAATTTCAAACCCCCCTAAAAGGGGTTTGGGCCCGTCCCCCTCTAGATACCATTTTGTAAGGCGGAACGGATATACTAGTTGGGTAAGTTCGGCTTCATTCAGGAAAGCTTCCATAAAAGGCTTCCAAGTTGGGACTACTAATTCAGTTCCCTTCTCTCTGTTGATAGCGCTAAACATTGCTGTCAAGAGGTTATTTATACTCTATATTACCTTCACATCTGCGAGCGATATATGGTACATGTCTTGCTCTGGATGCCGATACGTCATTTACGGTTCTGTGATTATTAAATGCGAGAACATCATTTGCATGCCTCTGACGTTGGGATGAGTTTCAAGCCTCGTTTTGAGTGCCGATACGTCATTTCCGGTTCTTCGGACCCGGAACCGGCATGATTATTCTCATTTCCTTTATGTGGCAAGCGATGATTGGGCTTTTACACAGGTACGGTAGCTATTTAAAGCAGTCATGGTTTGTTGACCAGTGTGCAGCCCATCATAGCTGTACCCGGTTTGTGAGCCGCAAAGCTCCACTCTAATTGCTTTGCACACCACCAATAGGTAAGCTTTCAATATGTAGTGTGATAGTTTATGTCCTTTTAAGTAACTTTCTCATAGGGTATTTCTTTGTGTTTTTTTCTATTCACCTTTGCAGCCCACCTATCTATGCCCTGATGTGGCGTTTGTGGGTGCCGAAACATGTTGGGATTCTTGTGGTATCATAAGTGTATTGAAATAGCGGTGATCATACTGTTTGTATCATTGTAATCTGCCGCAATTATCTTACTGCAATTGTTGGATACATTGCAGCATACTTATGCGATACTATATACGATTCAAGGTGATGTGTCATTTTTCACTCTGAAATATATATTACTATCCTGTCTGTTTATACCTTGTGATAGGATAAACTAGTAGCATTTAGTGATAGGGTTAGGTTCCTGGTGGGATCGTCCTTATTGGGACGTCTTTTCCCACGTTTTTGTAGGCAGGGTTTATAGTAGGAGACTACTTGATATTTTGTTCTATTAATTGTGGAACTACATATTGTTTTCTCTTTGCCCTGATCACATATATATTCTTTTCATCACTACATGTCTAGATGTGCTGCGGTCTTTCTTTATAGTTCATTTGTTTTATGTTTTGGGATATTTATCTTAAAATTACTAATAAAGGTTAATTTTTATATCTAAAATAAAAATTTAAATGCACTTTCCAAACATTTCCCTTTTTTACAAGTTGTAAAGAAACCTTTCCCTTTAATGTATATTTTGCCCCCCTTTTTACCTCTGCTTTTTTTAAAAATTGAGATAAATTTCCCCCATGGTCCAAACCCCACCCATAGTGGTGTAGCAAAACATCCAGCCATCGTTAAGGCCCCAAAAATTTGCTTTTGGGCCCCCAAAGGGAAATTTTGAAGAGTTTACCTTTTGTTTTTGGGGGGCCGGGAATTTATGGAAGAGTAAAAAAATTAGGGTGAAAGGGCCCCTTTTTTCCTGCTTGTTTTTTAAAGGGGGGCAAGCAGCTCTAGCCAGAACGCTTGAAAAGTTTAGGGGACAGCCACAAGCCCCTGATTAAATTCCCTTTTTTGTTGGGGACACTTGGGGAAAAAGGGTTTTACATCCGGGGGCCCTGGGGTTTGGGGGAAAATTGAAAAACCCCTAGAAATTTCGTGATGGAAATGTGGAAATAATTTCCCCGCCAAATTTTTCACTGATAAACGATTTACATATTTTATTCCAACCTTCCAAGGGAAACTTTTTCGGAATCCATATTTGGGTAGGGCCAAATTCCCACCTAAAAACAACAGGGTGGGTCAGTGGGACGTTAAGTTTCTCAGTTTGGCATATAAAAAGAAAATAGTCGATTGGTCAGTCCAATGAGTTCGTCAAAAGATTGGGGGGAATTCTTCTGTCCGGGTTTAATGACCCAGATCTCAAAAAGCTGATTACCTCCCTATGGTAGGAAGTGGAGTTTGGACCTGAAGAACCGTGAAGCTCAGGCAGGGAAAAATATTTAAGGGACCTCTTTTTGTAAAAAGTGTCCTACCGTCCCTAGGCCTGCTTTTTTCCTTTCGATGATGGCAATTTCTTATCCCCTGTGGAATTTCCGGGATGCCCAGTAGGGGAATATGCTTACTAAGGACCCCGAATTTTTAAATAATTTGGACATATCTCCATGTAGAAATGGTCGCGCATTAAGGTACAAGACCTAATGTCAGGTGGGATGTGTCAAAATCTAGTGTGTAAGAGGGCAGAGAGGTCCAGGAGAGGCGAGCAGTGATTCCCAAGTCTGTTTTTGGAGTATAAATTTTTTGTTTTATCCAATCCAGACAGGGGTCTAGATTGCAAGCCAAATTGTATTTTTAATTATCTGGGAAGTTTATGCCTCCACAGTGCTTTGGGGCCATAAGCTTCGCCAAAGCGATCCTGGGTTTTTTGTTGGCCCAGATAAATTTTGAAATCCTTATTGCAGCTTCTGATATCGGAATGCTTTAAGAGCAGGGGATAGTCTGAAGGGGTATAAGATTTGGGAAGCTCATCATTCGGATTAGATGGCATCTGGCTAGTAGTGAGAGGGGCAATATTTGGGACCATCTCTCCAATTCTCCAAGAATTTTCGAATGAGTGGGGGATAATTTAAGTTGTATAGGAGTCGGAGACTTGCCAAATGTAGCCAAGGTATTTAATTTGAGGATTTAGCAATTGGAGATTGGGGTGATCGATAGATCCAACGACAATGGTGGCGCCTTAGGGGACAATCTGAGGATCTCTGACTTAGACTCGTTGATTTTAAAACCCAAGTGGGTACGGAAAATGCGCAGAAGATGGAATAATTTTGGGAGATCTCTTTCTGGTTGCTCGAGGAAAAACAATACATCGTCTGCAAAAAAGGTTGCCTTCTGCTCATGCTGTTTGATCTTGATACCTTCAAGGCCATCAGAGGCAATGATCGATCTTGCAAACGGTTCTATGGCCAGATTGAAGAGGTATGGGGAGAGGGGACAGCCCTGCCTTGTGCCACGTTGCAGGGCAAAGGGTCTAGATAGAAAGCCAGGGAGACATATTCTGGCCTCCGGATTGCTGTAGAGAGAATATGGGCCAGTAATATGGGCCAGTAAGCCCAATTTTATCAAGGACCAGGCCCAGCCACCCCCAATCGACGCTATTGAAGGCCTTTTCAGTGTCTTCCGTTACCAAGGCCTATGATACATGTTTGCCAGGGTATTTTCTGATTTCATCAAGGACAAGTAAAACTTTTCTAATATTGGCTACTGCCGATCTACCTTGGCCCAAAGCCCACCTGATGTTACCTATTAGTCTGTGGGATAAAGGGGCAAGCCGATCAGCCATGATTTTGGAGAGTAATTTTTAGATCTAATTTATCGAGAGATGGCCGATAAGAGGAGGCCTGGGCAGGGTCCCTACCTGGTTTTGGAATAACTTTAATGTGGGCGGTATTCTTAGAGGCAGGAATAGGGGCTCCCGCGAGATACGAATTGAATAGATTTTGTAAGGGTTGGGAGACTTGTGACTTCAGAACTTTGAAAAGTTCCCCAGTGAAGCCATTGGAGCCTGGGGCTTTTGCATTTTTTTAATTTTGCAATTGGGGTTTTTCAACTTCCGCGAGGGTGACGGGAGCACCCAGAAGATCTGCCTCTTCTCTTGTAATGCCTGGGATCGTAATCTGTTTTAACCAGTCATGGGAGGCCTGATCGTCGAGATGCTCATCGTCATATAATTTTTCATAAAAAGAGCGTAAAATTTCAGTAATTTCTATTCCTTTAGACTTAAGGACGCCCTGATGGTCTCTCAGAGCGGGGAGTGAAGACGGAGGGAGACGGCCCTTTTGCCAGGTTTGCCAAAGTCGCCGGGTTTACTCCCAAATCGGAACAATTTAGCTTCATTTTAGACCTGATTGACAGCTCTCTCTTTTCAAGCCAATTTTCATATTTTTGCTTTGCTATTCTCCAATTATGTTTGCCCTTTCAGGGATGGTTGGCAAAGAAAAGCATTGTAAGTTGTTCGCAATTTTCGCTTAGTTCGCTAATTTTATTGGTGAGCTGTTTTTTAATTCTAGAGGCATATTCGATTAACTTCCCTCTTAGGACCACCTTAGCGGTATCCCAGTACAGCTGTGGATTATCGTAATGGGTCTCATTGCAAGAGTGGTATTCCTGCCACATTTTGGAGGACCACATTTAAATTCCTCGTCTTGGTCAAGAACGAGGAAATCGCCAAATGTAGTCGAACCCCGCGGGAGGCGATCCAAAGGGTACAATCACTGGAGAGTGGTCAGATATGACGATTCCCCAATTTCCCTATCTCCGCTATCCTCGAAGAGAAGTGGTGTGGGGCAAAATGTAGTCGATTCTCGACCATGAATTTGCAGGTGAGGTAATGAGAGAATTCTCTCCCCTAGGATTTTGTAAGCGCCACACATCACAAATATTCACATTTCTACGAGTCTGTGAGACACGACTCGGCATCTCTGCGAGGGGTTTTGGAAGTGGGAGGAACCTGTCTATCTTCTCGGGAATGGGATGATAGCATTGAAGTCGCCTCCAATAACTTTGAGTTCCACCCTATCTCCCAGAATTTTGTTTCTAAAATTTTTTAAAAAAAATTTGTGGGTCCCAGAATTAGGTCCATAAACATTATGTATAGATAAGAGCTCTTCCGGCGTTTGGATGATAACTTTACACCATCGCCCTTGGTTATCATATTCATAGTTAACAACACTTCCTCTAACACTATTCCCCACCAGAGTCAGAACCCCCGCTTTATGGTTAACCCAGAGATAACCCATAGACCCGAACGACCCATAATCTCTTCATCCGTTCAAAATCACTGTCGGGCAGATGAGTCTCCTGCAGCAGAGCAATGTCTATTTTCAGGCGTTTTAGATGGCGTAGGACCATTAGTCGCTTATTTGGAGATCGAAGACCCTTAACATTCCATGTTACTATCCTCATGGACTAGGTATGTTAAAGGGACCAGTAAAGAGCATTCAGTTAGTGCAGCATGAACAAAGAGCAACAGGCTGTAGAGCCAAAAAAAGAAACTTAAAACCTCAGGGACAGGCCATCCCCAGCACGCTGAGGGAGAGAAACAACTCAACTGTTCCCTAATGCAAATGTGCAATGTGACTTCTCTTTTTTTCCATCACAGAGTGGGGCAAGGAACAGGAACGGAACGGTTCCCTGACCCCGGGAGCTTGGCAACACAAAACCTGGATTACATGTATTCTATTTTCTAGATAGATAAGTAGCGATCCCCGTCAGTCCCCCCGAACCGGGCACCAGGTCCAGCAGAGGGGGCCCAAGGGGGACCACCCCCACCACACAGGCCAACAAAACCAAGGACTAATTGTACATTTATGTGTCACTAGCAAAGGTCAATCTTAGTGCTTCACACAAGAAAAGGATACATTAACCACTTAGGGCTCACTAAAGAGCCGCAACTGAAGTTAATTGAAGACAGAGTTAGGAAACGAAACCCGGCGTCACCGGGGACACCAGTATGACAGGGTCAAAGTGCCACCGATCTTCATTCATGGGGTCATCTTGGATGCTTGTCTCTTCCGCTGCTCCTTCGGGCTCGCTGAGCGGGCCAGATTGAGACGGACCCGCTTCCTCTTCTAGGGAAAACAAAAATTTCCCTGGAGTTTAAGTGAGAATCTGGACACTGAAGTAGCTCTTTCCGGTGACAGGGAAGGAGGTGAAGATCGAGTGTCCTCTCTGCAGCGCTGGAAGTGTCGCTTAGCATCTTCAGGAGAGTGGAAAGTAGATGTATTACCATTGCGGTGGAACACTTTGAGGACTGCTGGGTAAAGAAGAGCGAATTTAATCTGCCTGTGGAATAGGTCGGAACAGATAGTGGAGAACGCTCTTCTCTTCCTCACGACCTCTGCTGAGAAATCTTCAAAAATTAGGATTTTCTTGCCTTTGAAGATAAGATCTGAGTTGAGTTTCTTAAAGGCCCGTAGGATCGCTGCCTTGTCAGTAAAGTCTAGATACTTGCAAATGACCTGGCGCGCCTGTCTTTCAGCGTAGAAGAGGTACCATCATCTTGACCTCGTCAAAGGTCTGGGCCTAGCCTATGTGCCCTTTCCACTTTGCAAGGTCTCATTAGGCCTAAGGCTTCTGAAAGATCTCGTTCGCAAAGGAGAGGCAAGTCTTTGGGGGGAATTGCTTCAGAAATTCCTATAATTCTTAAATTGCTTCTCCGAGATCGATTCGCGAGGTCGTCGATTTTATCATTCAGCCACTTGTTCTCCAGCGTAACATTGAAGAGCTCTGAGCGCGTTTTTTCAATGTCCGATCTCATTTCTTGGAGTTGAAGCTCGTGGTTGTCTAAGCGTTCTGTATGGATTTTCGTGTCTGCTTTTACTTGTGCGACAATTCTTGCGACCGATGCCATTAAAGAGTCTTGTAAATCTGCTGATATTTGCTTTGCAACCACAGTCACTAGTGTTTTGAAATCTGCGCTGGAAGGATCCAATTTGAGAGGCGCTCCAACGTCAGGGGAGAATACCAACCCCAATTCCGTAGGAGGGCGGTCAGCAGCTGGAGTCGCGGCGTCATCCCAGTCCAAGACTGAGAGGGAGTCTTCCAGGCAGGCTTGTGACGGGGGCTGATCCGAGAGATCCGGTACAGGGGCCGTCAGGGTCTTGTTCTCCTTGCCTTGTTGTTTGACACCTTTCGTACGCCCCATTTTGCACAGGTATTTTTCCATATAATTCCACACTACAGCACTGTGTGTCAACGGGTTAGGAATTGGGGTCTGAGCAAGCCCCTAGTAGAGCCTCCTGCTGCCCCTTATTATGCAGTTCAGCAATTTTGAAAGCACGGAGAGACTTGTCAGGCACCTTGCCCGAGGATCTTAAACCTGCAGCAGTCTGTGGCCCACCGGTATGTTGTTAGGGGCCCTTGTCAGAGGCTGGGCTATGGTGCTTGGTGGTAAATCCCCCTCCTAGTTGTCCAGCAGAGCTTAAGCCCAGCACTTCACAGTGAGCTTTATATCCAATACTGCAGACAGGGCTGCCAACTAGCACAGGGGGGAGGGGCTCCCCTGCAGGGAGTCCCCGGCCAATATGGACGCTGCCCCAAGCCAATGAACAATAGTCCCGGGGGGTGGGGGGGAGAGTCAGGGGCCAGTGCCTGTCACCCCTGATCCTGTGCGTCCCAGAGCCGGGGCCGTGCAGGGCGCAAGACGTACTGTCCTTGATGGAGCCGCGCGGACACGTTGGCTGCCCGCACTTCACTGCCTGGCAGGCCCGGAGCGCGACTTCCGGTTCTCACTCACTGCGCTCACTACGGGACGAACCCGCATCCCCCCAGCTACCGGACGGTCTACTCAGGTTCCCGCTGTCCTGCGCGGCGGGTGGAGCGCTCCGCAGGGTTTCTTGGCCGGTATACAGATGCAGGTACGTCCCGAGGTCACGGAGCTCCGGCCGCGTCCTCACTCCATGATGGCGCCGGAACCGGAAGTCCTGGAGAGCCCTTTTAATGGTTTCACCTGGTGGACCCCAGGAACTTCAGGCCAAAACTGTCTACAGCTGCATTATAGGATATTTATCTCACTTAGCATTGCCTGGACTGAACACACCGTAACAAACCCTTAGCTGTGAGAACTATCAGACCTGTACATGGTTGCAGCCTCTGGAGGTAAACGTCAGCAAGTAAATAGCACCTACATAAACAGTTGGGCAGTACAGTGGAGTTACCAACTAGTAAAACCACCACCAGTGAAAAGTAACGAACCACAACTGTGTAGAAGAAACAGTGCAACACAAGGAGGGGAACCGGAGGGAGCCCCAACCCCATGTGCGTTTTGTTTGCGCTTTTTCTTGGGACTTAATCTTCTGTGTTTTCATTCTTACGTCTTAGTACATATTGCGGTAGAATTTCCTCACTGTTACTCATTGTAGCCCCTCGCACATTATTTGGGTATTATTATTATTGGGTTTATTTATATTGAGGTTAATATTAATATTTGTAAGGGGAGCCGGTCAAGGGTCTTGTGGTGCATTCATAACACTATTATATATATACATATATGCTATAATACAGATCTACTTCTTCTTACACGTTACTATCCCAGAGAATGCCAACATACAATTCACAAATATGAATAATTATGTCCAATAACATGATAACCAGAAATTCATGAGAAAGTTAGAAAGAGTAAGAAATAATGATAAATACTTAAGTGAGGTGGTTCAGAATACAATCCCATGGAAACTTGCAGCCCCAATGCACGTTTTGCCTGTGTTTTTTCAAGGAGTTGATACCCATTGAGACACTGTCACCACTGTCAGACTGCATTGCCTGAGGTTCACCAATGGATTTGACTATTGAGGCCACCAATGGATTTCCCTCTTGGGGCTCCCCATTGAAGTTGACTCTTGGGGCTCCACCAGTAGATTTGTCTCTTGGGCCCACCATTGGAGTTGATTCTTGGGCCCACCAGTGGAGTTGATTCTTGGGGCCCACCAGTGGAGTTGATTCTTGAGGCCCACCAGTGAAGATAAATTTGAACCCCCACCTGGAGTTAATTCTCGGCCCACCAGGGAGTGATTTTGGGACTCCCCAGTAGAGTTGTCTTTTGGGCCCCCAGGGGGATTTTTAGGCCCACCAGCGAGTTGATTTTTTGGGCCCACCGGGAGATGATTTTTTGGGACCACCAGTGGATTGACTTTGGGAGCCCACCAGTGGAGTTGACTTTTGGGGGCTTTCCACTGGAAGTTGATCTTGGACCCACCATGGAGGGACTCTTGGAGACCACCAGGGAGTTCACTCTTTTGGGGCGAATGATGAATTCAAATCGCTACTTTTTTTTACTTGGCGCCCCCCACAAATTTTTTTGGGATTACATAGAGCTTAATGCGCCAAAACTTTTGTATGGGCATAGAGTTAATGCGCCAAACTTGGCGCACTAAGCTCTATGCAAATTTCCAAAAATCTGCTATTCTACACTCTTCTAATCTATTTTAAAATGGGTGGGCGCCAAATAAAAAAAAAAATATGTATTTGAATCACATGTCGCCTTCTAAATGTTTCAAAAGCTTTTGGGTTTTGAGATTCTGAGTTGAAAATACGACAGATTTTTTGGGCCCTTACTATCTTTTCACCCAAATTTGGCGCATTCACTCTATCCCCATAAAAAAAGTTTTTGGGGGTTAAGTCTAAAGTAAAGCGCCAAAAACTTTATACTGTCGATTCTACACTCTTCTATATCTATTTTGAACTGGGTGTCGGCGCCAAGTAAAAAAAAGTTCGAATTCATACATTTGCCCCTTGGGGACCACCCTAGAGTTCACCTTGGGGCCCACCATGGAGTTGACTCTTGGGCCTCACCCGTGAAATTGAATTTTTGGGGGCCAACAAGGAATTGACTTTTTGGGGCTCATCATGGGTTGGCATCGGGGGCCCCCACTGCCACCAATACATGACTTTAAAAAGACTCTTGTTTCACCTCTCATCCTCTGCTTTCTTCCTAAAAATTTTTAACTTTAGTCTCTTTTCCCCGACCCCCAGGGGGTTTTCCCTCTCTCCCCGTGGGCCCGTCTAGCCTTGCTGTCCCTTCGACCCCCTACAAAACCCGGCTAGGTTTCCCTCCATATTTATGTTTTTTTTTTTTACAAATGAACTAATTTGAGTTAATTAAAACAATAAACCTTCTATCACACCAAACCCACCAAACACCCCAAAGTACATTTCAAAAACCCTTCTTTAGAGAGTGGCAGATTCCTTGTTTCAGTCCATAGTGTATTAACCTATTTTTATCGGCGACATCCAATCTTTTGCAAAAACTTTCCCACGGTTCTTCTGTTACTCTTTGAAAAGAGGTTTCCCCCGTCTGGTTTTTAAAATTATCGGGGTCTCTTTTTAGTTATTTTGGGTTGTCTTTTGGATTGTCTTAAATTTTGTACAGACCTTTTATACTTATATATTTTTAACTTTTTTTATTTTCAGGGCATTTTCAGCAATGGTTACCAAAATATGTCTTTCGCTCTGGCTTCTTTTCTTCACCATCCGGACCTTCTAGGGAAAAACCCCAATTTACATTGGGTGCAGACCTGGCACAGTAAAAAAAGCAAAGGGCAAATTTTTTTTCCGGGTCATACTCTGTTAGGGAAAGGCATCGAATTGTGACCTAGGGGCACCGGATCTTTTTTCTTATCTTCGAAGTTGGAATAAATTAGGGTGTGTGACAACCCCTCAGTAAAAAACAGCCTGCAGAAGTTTCCCCAAGGGCCCCTGGGGGGACGGGAGACCTGGGGTTTTATGTTCACAAAGTATACAAAGTACAGTGTCTATTCAAAAGGGTCTGGGGCCCAACGATGCAACAAAAACATGCAAACGACTGAAATTGGTCTCAGCGTCGGTATCACGGGGGTTAAAATGCAAAAGGTGGCTCTGGGGGGTTCTCACAGTAGCAGGGCCAACTTTGCAACATAAGACCTCATTGACGATTACAACTTTTTGAGCCGCAAGTTACAATGTTCCTTTCTACAGGTATTCCCTTTTATGGACTGGGGGGCAAACTAATCTTAAAAAAATTTTAGCAAAGTTGATGTTTTTGTATTGCCTTTTTCTCTTTCAGTTTCGCCCGGGGGGAAATGCCCCACTAACCTCTCTTTTTGAGAAAACTTGAAAAACCTTCCCACGTCCAATAAGAGTAAGGAGAAAACAGAGTCTCTCAAAAAACTTCGCACACTTACATCATCCGTAAATATCGGGAGGTCACCCAAGAGGTGGGCTGCGGTGAAAACAGTCAAATGGCTATGTTTTGGGGTTTAAGTAAGAAGTGAAGGATTTGCCTGAACGTTGATCTGAAATCGGGGTATCCAAAAAGGGCAAGTCGGCCCCCCTAGATTCCCCAAAAGGGAACACTGCAAAAACCAAACTGGCGAAGGCGCGAATGGGGGAGATTTTTTATCAGAGTTTTAAAAAGTTTATGGAAGGTGAAAATTGTGGGGCTTTAGATCATTTATAAAGTCCTCACAATAATGAGTAAATAACCTTCCCGGCTCCGTACCACGCGGGGCACCGGCTGACTTGCCGAAAAACCGGAGTATTGTTTCTCTTTTCTTCATCTAACTAGAGTACACTTTTTTGAACACAACCCTTTACACCTGGCATCACAAAATGCTATTATTTTTTTCGTGTGGAACAAGGGGCGTCCTCTAAGTCTTGAGGAACGAAATTTTTCTAATAAACATAGAAAGGGATTCTTTACTGAAAGAGCATGAGACTGTGGAACTCTCTGCCAGAAGAACTTGTCATGGTGAAGTCAATAACAGAGTTCAAGAAGGGTCTGGATGCATTTCTGGAGAGTAATAATATAACAAGTTATAGTGACCAGTAGTGTTGAGCGATTACGTTGACTATCGTCATCGGGTCGATGGTCGATAACGGCAATAACCAATAAGATATTCGATGGTCGATGATAGATTATAACCGATGACCATTAAAGTCTATGGAAGAGCAAAACACCTTCATTCTTACACCCAACAGGGTGGAGAAGCTGGAATTAACATCCACACAGTAAACTGGATACGTGCTACATCTTAGGCAACACACTTAGGTTATAAAAGCCACAGAAAAAAACTCACAGACCATTCACTTCCCTGTCTTGTACCACAGCATGACCTTAAACCTGCATCACCCACAAATTAAAAAGTGCCAAAAGGGGCAGTATGATTTGAATCTTTCATGTTACTTGTACTGGACATTGAATTCCCTGTCCTGGAACGCAGCATGACCCCCAAACCTGCATGACCCCCAGATTTAAAAGTGCCGGAAAAAGGAGTCTTTCAACCCCCATTTTTATTGAACTTGGACATTAACTTAACTGTCCTGTACCGCAGAATGAACCATTAAACCTCTCTGACCACAGATTAAAAAGTGCCAGAAAAAGGAGTCTTTCAACCACCATTTTAGTTGAACTGGACATTGACTTTTCCCTGTCCTGGACCGCAGTATGAGCATTAAACCTGTCCTGACCCACAGATTAAAAAGTGCCGGGAAAAGGAGTTTTCAACCACCATTTTATTTTCACTGGACATTGACATACCTGTCCTGGGCCCAGCATGACTCTTAAACCTTTTTGATCACACATCACAAAGTGGCACTCTGTTATTTTGTCCAGTGACTGTCATTTAGTATATTTTTTGGTAAACTGACATTTTTTTAAACGAATTTATTTGGGGAAAAGTTTTATTTATAGTTTTACTTTATTATCATTTTGCTTTTTTTTTAAAGTGTGATAACATACAACATACACCCCTCCCTGCAGTTTTTAAAGGTATTTTTTACACGTGTAGATGTGGTAATTCATTTCCCCACACCCCATAAGTAATACAAATGTCCTAATCATCCCAAAACACTTCTTAGTTGAGAAGACATTTGCCCTCCTGGCTTCTGAGACTGATTCAGCCAATCAATTCAATGGTTTAATTTTTCCTCCAAATCCTTCTTCAGTGATTAGGGACAGACTCCCCTGGAGATCAAATGATGCGACCCTATAGTGACTTCAGCCCCAGAAAATTTTAAACCTCCATGTCCTCTGAATAACCTACATCTGGTCAAGTCTTTCTGTACCTCCCTTGTACAATTCAGAGGAATTTTTTTACCAGTATTTTGTACATGCAAGTTTTTTAGTAGTTTAATTCTAGAAAAACATTTTTAAAATAGGATGGATCCCATCATTTCTTTGTTTTTTCTTTTTTTAATTGTATTAAAGGGTTGTCTCAATACAGGGATTGATGCTTGTTAAAGATTTGCAAAAAAAAGTCTTTTTCAATTGTGTCATTTAACGTGTCCACCCATTCCTGTTTTGACAGCACCCTCATCCTTGGCACTTTGACAATTGTAAGAACAAATGTTTTTTTAGAAACAAATTTTTTAGAAAAGGCCCCTAGGTTGCTGCATTTCAAAGCAGCATGACCCCAAAAATTATAAAAAAGCCACTTAGAAGCACATTTCTATTCCAAAGGACCATTTTTATTTCTGTATCTCACACCAAAAAGACCCCAAAAAATTATAAAAAATCTTCTCAGCCACTTTTAAAAATTTGAGGGAGAATGCCACTTTAAAAACCACATTTCTGTTCCAAAAGGGCCCTGATTTATTGCTGTATTACGCAAAATACCCCCAAAAAATTATAAATTGACTTCTCACCCCTTTAAAAATTTGTGATGGGAAATGCCCCTTTAAAGCCCCATTTCTGTTCCAAAAACCCTAATTATAGCTTCTACGCAAAAGACCAAAACCATTGAATCGGGAAAACTTCAAAAAAGTGATAAAAAGGAATATGGTTTTGTCATGAAACCCTTGGTGTCTTTTACAGTCCCTCACACAAAACCAGCAAACTGAACTGTTTGGGAAAAAGAATAAAAATTCAGTAAGAAATGATCTTTTAAAAAGGTTTTTTTAAGAGGACCCTTTTTTTTGAAAAGAAAATGAAGTGCCGGCAAATTAATTCGGGGTTTGGCAAATGGGGCCACAACATCATCAGAGATCCTGCCTGATTCATCTTGATGAAAGTAAAAATCCCCATTAAAACTGTGAACCGGTGCGTTTTTCTGTTAAAGACTTCCCCTTGGGGTGAAGGTCGTCAATATGAGTTGCGCGGGGGGACAATACCTCTAAGTCTATTGGCCGGACCAATAAAAAACATCGGTGTTGGAGAGATAGTCGTGAACCCCTGATCTTTAAAGGGCTCTGTGTGTTGGATTGTGCCCCGCATTTTCATGCGTTGGTGAGGGGAGTAAAAAAAGATTGACGAGGTCACCCATTAGGTTTTGCCACGGGCCTGCTGCTGCTGCTGCCGTCGGCTCTTGGCACTCTACTGCGCACGTCGTTGGGGTTGTTCCACCGTGACATTTGAAGAAGTGAAAACAGACGCAACAGTGTCTCCAGTTGACTATCAGCAAGGTCTCCAATTCCCGCATTTTACTCTCTATTTTGGGGGTGGGGGGAAAAGGTGAGTTTTGTTTTTTACCGGGGGTCCAGGAAGGTGGCAAACCCCCGTAACTTTTTT